>CM022951.1:16258426-16400974 GCA_012931725.1 Litsea cubeba
ATTGAGCTCGGCCAGACATTGAGGTCGGTCAAGCTCTTAGCTTGGTTAAGCGCTGAGTTCGGCTAAGCTCGAAGTCCGATCTGGCACGGAACCCGGTCTGGCACTGAGCTTGGCCATAACACTGAGTTCGGTCGTAACACTGAACTCGGCTTAGACACTGAGCTCGGCCTAAACACTGAGCTCGGCTAAAACGCGGATCTCAACCTGAGCATTATGCACGGCAGAACACTGAGTCCGGCTAGTGTTGAATCCAGTCATCGCTGAGTTCGGCCAGTGCTGAGCTCGGCAATTTCTGAGCTACGCTAATGCTGAGCTCGGCAACCGCTGGGCTCTGCCAGTGCTGAGCTCGGCCATCGCTGGACTCGATCTGCGCTGAGCTCGGCCATCACTGAGCTCTGCCCATGCTCCCCCATCAGTTGTGTTCTGTTACAGAACTCAGTTCCGCGATAAACACAACTTCTCTTCATTATGCACAGGGATGGTGGCCCACCTCTGATCAAAATCCAGATCAGGTCCCGTCCCCATGGTCGCCCAGGGCCCCTCAAACAGATGTAGGGTACTGATCTACCAAAGGTGGTCCCACCTCGGTCCTCTTGACACAACAAGATGGGTTTTCACAATCCCTCTCCAGAAACCTATTTCCGTGACCCAATTCTCCCGGGTTCCTCCTTAGATCATCACGGAAGCATAATCGAAGAACAAACATTCCCATATCATCCATCCATCATCAACAGGCCATTGATCATCCAAATGAGGTAACCACATCCATCAATGACCAAAGAAAACCAATCAGACAAGCTCAAGGATCGATCTAAACATATACTGCAGTTGGAATGTAATTACAAATCGAACAAGGAAAACATGCAATCTAGACTATCAGCATAGGGCACTTACCTGATCGATTGAAGGTAGAAGGAAAAGAGAGAAAACAACAGAGAACCAAGGGGGTCTCGGCAGTAGGTCTCCTCTGTTGCAGATCGGTCTCGGGGTTGGCCTTCTATTGGAAATCCTAGGGAGAGAGAGATAGGAATTGGAGGGAAGATGAGGGCTCGTTGGAGAGAAGTGGGGATGAAGAAGAGAGAAAAGAGATGGGAATTGAGAGAGAGGAGATGAACAGTAGTTGCTTGGGCAGGGAGGGCTTAGTTTAAATAGGTTGGGGTTTTGGGCTAGGGACAAAATGCCCTTGGGTTAGAATAGGATTAGGGTTAGGGTAGAGGGTATTTGGGTCTTTAGGTGGGCTTTTAGAAGATTCCTTTGTGCAAACCCCCTATAGTACACATAAATTTCTAACTAGGGCCTCTAACAAACTAACTAACTCTAAAATTAACAAAAGACACCCTATTGACTCTACTAATTACATAACTAGACTAAACCTAGGAAAATACATAACTACCGTTATCTAAACCCCATAATTAGTATAATTAAAATACTTAGGCTATTATATAGTATTCAAATTCAAATTGAGGGCCCACCAGGGTGGGGCCTCACATAACCTGTATCAAACCTGAATCTACACTAAATTTGGGCTCTCGTTTTAAAGGATCAAGCTAAACCAGAATATCCTGGATTTGACTTGCACTTGCCTTGCTTGTGTCTTAAAGAACGACATGTGGGGTTCTTTATATATTCTCTGCATGTTTCATGGGTATGCGGTAACATATAATGTCAAAACTTCCCAATGTTCTTTTGTTTTCTTATTTCTGAATGGTATTTTCCCAATGTTCTACAACTTGAACACCACAAGATAAAAGAAATATGAAGAAAATAGTGTCAATGAACATTAAAATGCATTTGGCAATCATCAAAGATCTTACCACGGCTTGCTGACCAGCATGCAGTCTGACACCGGATGCATCATACATTACCTATAGAAGGTTCAAAATGATTAGACCTGACAGGCAAAGGCATCAATTCAGCATGAATTAGTTTAGCAACAAAAAGAAGTTTAAGGAAAAAAAAGGCTTCTGTAGGTACTAAGACTTAAAATGGAGGCGGCAATGGCATACACAATCTTTTTTTTTTTGTTAAAGGGTAAATTGAATTAGAGAAAAGAGGGAGAAAAACAAAGGGCAAAAAGCCCCCCAAAAAGGGCCCAGAGGCCAAAAGCAGGAAACAAACAGGGAACAAATCCCAGGAAGAAGCCAACTCAAAGATCAGACAAGGCTGAAAGAAACTAAGAAAAAATTACAAATTTGCTTAAGAGGACTAACAGAAAAAGGCTTTGCTACCCGGCTAAGAGAGGCGAAGAGGATCTCTTTTAGGTAGTGCTTGATCTTCGTCTGGGAGGCTCTAGAGCTGTTGTAAGTGGTGTCATTTCTACAATTCCAAATTGCAAATACAGTAGAGAAGAAGATGGATGCGGCACCTTTGCAAGAATGCTTATCTCCATTTTGAGAGAGAGCTTGCCACAGAACGGAGGGGAGAGGAGGCCCAGCCAGAACAATTCCAGCAGCTTGAAGGATCCAGCGCCAAACAGAAGAGGCAAAGGGACAGAGGAAAAGAAGACGCAGAGAGGATTCCGAAGCAGCCTCACAAAGACAACATCTAGGCGCAAGGCTGAAACCAACAGCTTGAGCCCATGATTGAGTAGGGGCCTTCCCATGCATCAACCGCCAAGCAAAAATAGAGACACGAGGAAGCTGTAGAGAATTCCAAACCAAAGGAGCCCAAGAATTCCACTCCATTGACTTTTCATTAATTCTGAGCAGCTGCCAAGCCTCCTTGAAAGTGAGATCTAAAGCTAGATGAGATTTCCAGACTAACCTGTCGAAAGCATGACTAAGAAGAGAGATGTTTTGAAGAGAAGTTCCTAAAGCCACTGCAGCGTCCTCCGGAATGTCAGAAGGGAGGATCCAGTTCGATCCATCCCAAAGAGATGCCCGACTCTCATTGGAAGGGAAGGGGAAGGGATGGAAAATGGAAGCCAGACTGCCCAAATGAGACCAGTTATCAAACCAGACATCCACCAACTTGACAATGGCATACACAATCCATCTGTAAAAGAGTGCATGCAAACTAGTGAAGATAACCATTACAAAAGCAACCTTTATAATACAGAGTATACATATTTAGAAAAAATTATTTCTATGGCCTACATGGCTACATCGTTTCAAGGCCGGCTAAACCATAAGGCCAACAAAGCAATTGCTTTAGGCCCAAAAAGTAAGACACAAAAAAAGGCCCCATAATAGCAACTGACATCATTTGAAATTTCAAAATATAAAACTTATTAACTGTCATCCTTTTTTTTTCTCCCAAAATATAACGCCTATAATAACTCTCTATTGAGAAGATACAACCAAGATTTTCATGGGGCCTTTAAAGTGTCATTTTTGCCTATTATATTTCCAAATCTGTCCCTTATATTTCTATGGCTAGGAATCCAATTGATTTTAGCACACCATTTTATTTCTAGGAGTCCATGTGTATCAAATCTCAACCATACATTCAGTCATGAACTTGTTTCACAAGCGTTTCTCATTATTTTTGTGCATCATATTTCAATAGGGGCCCATTCAGATTTGATCCACGATCTATAGCCCTAATAATAGATCTTAAAATTTAAGATAAATAATGGGCCCCCGTAGAAATTTATTCACTTGCCCACACTGCATATGAGTACCGTGTATCTGGAACATCCAATACGTGGGGCACGCCTTTGAAGTCTATCTTGGGTGGTCATGACTCATTGTGCAGGGGGTTGGAGCCAAATAGGTAGTTGGATTTTGTGACACAAAATCTCCATGTGAGTTTTGGTGATGGGCCCAAAATTCTCATGTGGGTTTTGGAGGTGGATTTAAGATAGGTTAGCAAAACTTGAATACAAAAGCTTAATTAGTAATTTCTCATCATAAAAAACTATGAAAAATAAATTTTAAATAAAATATTTATAATAATATTAAAACATAGAAAATGCCTAATTTATTATCGTTGCTTTAGGCCTCGAATTGTCTCGATCTGGCCCTGCATCATTTATGGTTCATTGAGTCAAATGAGATAAACCATCACCATTGAAGCCCATTCCATCTATCCATTGTCAACTTCATGAGTTCTACTTTTATACTGAGATTCTACTATTCTTGTTTCTGTAACTCCAAAATTAAAGGGCCCCCAACTTGGCAAGAAACAAAATTAAAATGGAAAAAGGGCATTTGTTCATTATGCAGAAAATGCATTTAGCTACAAGTAGATTACTAGAATGAAGTCAGTGAAATGCATCAAACAAATGTGTTCATCCAAAGCAGGGTTTAAAGAGGCCACTGCTACAGGCTCTTGAAACCATGTTCATCCCGAATCTCATGCCACGAATCCTGACTCTACACAGAGCAGTAGGATACACTGCATACTAATTGCCAGGATTAGGATAGAGTCTTCTTTCTGTTTCCTAGCCAGTCATGGGTAGTGCAAGTGTTCCTTAGGTTCGCAATAGTCACTCTGTTTCTTTCTGTCCGTTCATTATAGTCCATCAGTGGGTCCAAAGCAATCCAAGGCTCATGCATGACATTGTGGCTTGCATAACATCATTCCACACTTAACAATGATATAGCAAATAGTCCTCAGAAATGAAAAATAGACACAGACAAAGCATTAAAAGTACATCAGGTCCTCATGATATATAGATACACACACAAAGTGATGAATAAAATAAAAGGATGTATAACTTAATTTGTACTAATGAGACATGAGAATAAAAGAACGCGGACACAACAATGACCAATCTTTCATTCGAAATAACTTGGTCAAAAAATACATACAACGGCTGCCAAAACCACGGCAACTGCAAATGATGATCCTCCAATCCCTTCTTGTAAACCAATAGCCACAACAAGGGCTATCACCATTGCTGAATGTGATGATGGCATTCCACCAGATCCATACAGCCTCCTAGAATCCCATCTCTTCTCCTTGAACCTGCATTCTAGGATACATGTATTGACTACATAAGCAAAAAGTACAAAGAAAAATGCTGAGAACAAGAATTAAAAGAAAGAACACGCACTTGTTTCAATGCCACAAGGCCTTTCGGACTCTAAAGATATAGGAACGTTCTAAAATCACTTACCATACCAAGTGATATTGTGATTACTTAACTGGATAAAAATACCTGACTTAAATTCCATCATCTCAGAATCTCTAAAACCTAAATGAAAATGATGACTGTCAAATTTACCATAGTTTTTGACAGTTTTTCTTTGCATCTTCCAAACTTTCACAATTAAGAGGTTATTTGCATTATGTGTGAGATCATCATTATCATCATCATCAAAAACCTTAAATCCCATCAATCGGGTGTCAGCAAAAGGAGTTAAACTTCAACCCTAAAAAAAATAAATATAGATAATAAAATAAATGCAAAACCATCTTAACCCCGGTCCCATAGTTACATTGTTCACAGTTACATTACTTCACATTCAATTTTCGAATTTGAAATCTGAGACTTGGCTTGAAAAGAAAATGGGATGGAGTAGGTTCATTTGATTCGCTTCTCAATTTGTTTAATTTGGAGTTCGAGTTCAACAAGTTCGATAAACTAATTCATCTATGCCCATACTATGAGTCCATCATTAGAGCCCATGTCTAAAATCTAGACTAACTGATCTTTACATTTCATCTGGGAGAAATTTTACTTCAATCAAGGTTGTGCTCACATCATACGATTACTTGTAAACATGGTTGTCAAAATTCTACAATTCGTATCGAATTTTATGTAAAACAATTCATATTTATACCATGAATCTCATTTCCTGGTGAATCCTTAAAATCCGATACTTTGTTTCATCGAATCTTATTGTGGGGGGAAGACTCGAATGATCCTCAGGTCGAGCCTAGATTAGGGTCGACCTGACCTGAACCTCTACTTAGGCCCAACGGTTATTCAGAGAAGGTAATATTGCATTCAATCATCACTGGAGAGCAGCAGTTACAAGAGTAAATCACGGATTTAAAGCTACACATGATGGAAGCTTCAGAGGGTTATCCGAATTGAAGAGGCAATGAAGTAGCACAACGTGCGCATGAAAAAAGGAGAACGTATTCAATAAAGAAGGACGTGGGTAGAGAAGGGAAAGAATCAAGAAAGATTGATATAAAAAGGAGCGAAAAACCAGACCAATGGTAGGTGAAGATCAAAAACAAAAAAGAATACAATTAGAAGAGATAATGGAGAAATTTCTGACTTTACCATCGGAGAATCTTCGATCGGACCAACTGATCGAGTTCTTCTGATGATTTCTTTGTGATCTAAGCAGGAACTCCCGCCCTATCAAAGATGAAACAGAGAAGACACACATTACCGAGCTAAAGGAGTACTCCTTCGCCGAGCCGAACTGCTCAGCGTCTCCACCACCGAGTTGAAGGGGCTCCCTAATTGCCGAGACCATCGCAACCGAGATCATCATCATCGAGATCATTACCGAGATCATCGCCGCCGAGATCATTCGAATCCTGTCAAGTAGGACTCACTAGCTCATCAGTTAACCAATCAAAATCAGCACTAACAATTGGCGCCGTTTGTGGGAAACGAAGGAGGGAAAATCATCCACTGACGTTTCTTCTAGCTGAAAGATATGGTAGATCAAGAGCTTGGTCTCGGATCACAGCACCAAGCTAGACGTTCTCAGTCTCAAACGGATGCAACCCAAGACAAAGATCGACGAAGACGCTCGGGAAAGGATCCTGTGGTCAATCCCTCTGGTAGACCAGATGATGAATATGTTCTATATACGGACATTGATCAAACTGGTCCCATTCCAGGTAGAAAAGGACTGATCCAGTCAGAAGTGCATCGTGCTGATCCAGGCCATGCTATAATACACCCTATGTGGATAAATTGCAAAAGGGACCCCATCTGAAGTAGGATCATGCACACAAGACACTAGTTCCACTGTGGGACGTAATTGTCCGCCTAGAACAGTCTTGTAAAGAAGCTGTTCGGGACCTCACATACGGAATGAAGCAGCAAAAAGAAAAGCTCAAATGTCTGTTGTTAGAGCTGGAGGCAGTGAAGGAGGCCCATGGATGACCTACGAGTGTGGAGAATCTTCGGAAAGATTCAGAAACCACTCATAAAACCCGAAGAATAGAGCGTTGAGAAAGCACAGATATGCGGGGGCCTAGGAGTCACCATTTTGAATAAAAATTTCGACCAGCTCGGCCTAAGCATAGAGCAAGAGATGAAGGAAGTAGAACCTCAAGCTGCATACCACGGAGAGAAGAGAGGTCTGAATCAGAACACGAGGCATAGAAAATGATGCTTTCCTAAGAAAAAAGACAGCCTCAAGGGCACTTGGCAAAGATGTACAAGACCTGATTGAGAAGGCGTTAACAAATCAAAGACCCCATCAAGAAACCATGTTCCGAGCAAGGTACATGGGAAATGCTCAGAATTTTGTATATCCTTTTTCAAAGGAAATAGAAAAGGCTAACCCACCTCGGCAATTCTCAACCCCAAAGCTGAAGACCTATGATGGCATTTTTGATCCTTCCGACCATGTACAACATTACCTACATTCCATGGCACTATGGATCGGGAATGAATCATTGATGTGCAGGATCTTCCCCTAAAGCTTAGGAGATCTGGCCCTAAAGTGGTTCTCACACCTGAAGCCGAGAACAATCCACAACTTCCGAGAGCTTATAGGATCCTTTGTTACCCGTTTTGTCATGAATTCCAAGCAACCAAAAGATGTTGGAGCACTGTTGTCACTTAAGAAGCAAAGTTCAGAGAGCTTGAAGGAATATAGTGCTCGCTATTGGCATCTATATAATGAAGTAGAGGGAAGCAATGAACAAGTGGCAGTAGCTACCTTCAAGCTGGGTCTGCCAAAAGATAGTCAGCTATGCCAGTCACTGACCAAGAGATCTCCGACCATGCAGGGTGATTTAATGGAAAGAATCGAAGAATTTGTCAAGTTTATAAAGGACATGGAGGCACCTGAGCCGAGATGGACACGTACAGCAGATAAGGGATCCAAGAAGAAGAGACAAAGGGAGTTCGGGGAGGTTGCTGATAGGAGAATGGGTCGTGCCGAACCCACAAGGGCAACTTATGAGGGGATATATACAATTTTCAAAGATCCAATATATCGGATCCTCACACAGATCAAAGAGAAACCCTTCTTTAAGAGGCCTCCGAAGATGATCGGCGACCCTGGACACAGGAACCCCAATATTTGGTGCTCTTATCACCGAGAGAATGGCCATTTGATAGAGAATTGCAGGATGCTCAAGCAACATCTGGAAGACTTAGTCAAGGAAGGACATTTGAGGGAGTATGTAGAAGACACACGCCCAAAGAAGAACTGGGAGAGCTCAGTTCGAAAAGAAGCCAAAAATTCTACAGAAGAAGAAGGGCCTGTTGGGGTGATAGATGTTGTACATGGAGCAATCAATCAGACTAAAGTAACGACTCAATTTGTCAGGACGTAGAGAAAAATGGCTGCACATCTGAAGGAGGTATATCAGATCAGTGCCGAACCGAGCTTGGTCAGCAAATCTGGAAGAGGCAAGTCGGTGATTTCATTCTCCGATGAAGATCTTCGAGATGTGGTGCAGCCCCACAATGATGCTTTTGTGATAACTCTGCGAATACAGGAATACGATGTCCGAAGAATGCTGATAGATCCAGGAAGCTCCTCGGAGATGATGTACACCGAACTATTTGGTAGGCTCGGCCTAATGCACTCTGATCTAAAGCCAACCTCAATACCCCTGTTTGGCTTCAGTGGCCAAGCAGTGCACCCCCTTGGTGTTATAACAGTGCAGGTTGGGGCAGATCCTGTTCACCTAGATGTGGAATTTCTAGTAGTAGATGTGCCATCTCCCTATAATGTCATCATGGGCCGAACATGGATTCATCGTATGAGGGTAGTACCATCAACTTATCATCAAAGGTTGCGATTTCCAATAATGAAGGGGACCATGGAGATCAGAGGAGACCAAGCAGTTTCTAGAAGTTTTTTGATCGCGGCGATAAAAGGAAAAACGAAGAAGATAGATGATGAAGATGTAGGTATGGTCAAAAAGTCCGACCGCAAATAGTAGTCAAATTCAGGTCAGACAGAAAAGGAAGAATCATGCGTCGACCTGACTAACCAAGCAATGGAAGAATTGAAAAAGATTGCTGTACATGGAGGGAGTCCAAAAACATACTGGATGATTGGGACGTCAATGATCAAGGAGGAACAAGAGAGCTTGATTCAATTTCTCGATCAAAATTATGATGTTTTTGCTTGGACTCCATACGAGATGCCAGGAGTTGATCCCGAGGTTATCAGTCATAAGCTTGGCGCAGACCCAAGGATAAAGCCAGTGATGCAAAAACAAAGAAAACTTGCACCTGCAAGAGGTAGACAAGCTGTTGGAAGCAAATGCAATTCGAGAAGTCCATTACCCAGAATGGCTATCCAATACGGTGGTCGTGCCAAAGAAGGACAAAAAATGGAGAGTATGCGTGGACTTCACCAACCTGAATAAAGCTTATCCCAAAGATAGCTTATCTTTACCAAAAATTGATCAGTTAGTGGACTCCATAGCAGGCCATGAACAAATGAGGTTTTTGAATGCGTACCGAGGGTGCCACCAAATCGCAATGGAGGAGGCCGACCAAGAAAAAACATCATTCATAACACCAAAGGGCACCTATTGTTACAAAAGAATGCCCTTTGGACTTAAGAATGCGGGGGCAACATACTAGAGGTTGATAGCAAAAATATTCGAAGATCTGATTGGGAACACAATAGAAGCTTACATTGATGATATGGTAGTCAAGAGCAAACAAAAAATTACACATGAACAAGATTTGAGCTTGGTCTTCAGTATCCTGCGAAGGTACAAGCTCAGGCTGAATGCTTCAAAATGTTCATTTGGTGTCAGCTCAGGAGAATTTCTGGGATACATTGTAACCCAGAGAGGAATTGAAGCCAATCCCGACCAAATTCAGGTAGTTCAGAAGATAGAACGACCTAACTCAAGAAAAGAGGTGCAGAGGCTAAGATGTATGCTTGCAGCCTTAAACCGTTTTTTATCAAGAAGCTCGGATAAATGCCGACCAATGTTCCTCGCTCTAAAAAAGAAGGTAGATAAGATATGGGACGAGCACTGTGATGAGGCCCTAGCACAAATCAAGTAGTATTTGAGCTCCCCCTGTACTCTTTATTCCTGGCCCAGGAGAAGAATTTATTCTGTATCTGGCAGTATCTGAACATGCGGGCAGCGCGGCCTTGATGAGGAATCAGGGAAAACAGCACCTACCTATTTATTTCGTCAGTAAGACCTTATTAAATGCTGAAACAAGGTACCTGCCTCTGGAAAAGCTCGCCTTGGCATTGGTGAGCGCGGCACGAAAGCTCCGGCACTACTTCCAAGCACACACAATCAAGGTTCTAACTGAGCATCCATTACAAGCAGTCTTGCAAAAAGCCGACCTGTCTGGGAGGATGGTGAAATGGGCGATTGAGCTTGGCGAGCACGATATAAAGATAGCCCCAAGAAATGCCATAAAGGGACAAGTAGTAGCTGAATTTACACAGAAAGAAGAACTGAAGCAAAGAAAAATTATCTTGGAAACTAATGAGGAGTGGCAGCTATATGTGGATGGTGCATCCAATTCACGAGGTTTAGGAGCTGGCATGATATTCATCACACCAGAAGGAGCAATAATTGAAAGAGCTATAACCCTTGGCTTTTTAGCATCAAATAACGAGGCGGAATATGAAGCCCTCTTGTCAGGACTCCGAACTGCAAAAGAACTTGGAATCATGAGGCTCACGATTCATTGCGACTCACAACTAGTTGCTAATCAACTCATTGGAGAATATACAGCTCGTGATGATAGGATGGCCGCATGCGTCGCTGAGGCACAGCGTCTAATCCAGGAGGTCGATGATATCAAAATCAAGCAGATTGGTCGAGAAGAAAATGTACATGCTGATAGCTTAGCCAGCTTGGCCACGATGATAAAATCCGAACTAAGGAGGGAAGTTCTGGTTGATTTCCAATCATCACCAAGCATAAAAAACTAGAGAGTCATGTGTGTTGAACATGAATCAGAAGGTCCGAATTGGATGACACCAATAGCTGATTACTTGAAAGAAGGATCTTTACCAAAAGACAAAAAAAAAGCTACAAGGTTAGAAGGAAAGCAGCTAGATTCTGGTTATCACCAGAAAATCAGTTATACCGATGATCATACTCAGGTCCTTATTTACAATGTGTAAGTCCTGCCAAGGTGGAGGACATGTTGTGGGAAATTCATGAGGGATCCTATGGAGGACACATCGGCGGAAGAAGTTTGGCTCACCGAGCAATGTCACAAGGATACTGGTGGCCTTACATGCAGAAAGACGCTCTCAAATTTGTGCAGAAATGTGAGAGATGTCAACTTTTCGGCAAGGATATTCATCAACTTGCCGAGCTACCGAACTCAATCATAAGCCCATGGCCGTTCGACAAGTGGGAAATTGACTTTGTCGGTCCCATGCTGAGATCAGCAGGTAATTGTCAATTCTTAATTGTTGCCACAGATTACTTTACCAAATGGGTAGAAGCTGAGCCCCTAGTTCGAATTCGGGAAAGTGGTGCCAAGCAGTTTGTATGTAAAAATATCATTACTAGGTTCAGGATACCAAAGGCATTGGTTACCGATAATGGCAAGTGAAAGTCCAAGGGATCCTAACCCTGGGGGGGGGGGGGGGGGGGTGTCACACCCCGAAACTGGGACCTGCAGCGAACCGATCTCGGGGTGCGAAATTTTGGAATAATTTGTAACTTTTTGTTATAGTTCCCAAGATCCGCGTGAATGAGGATAATCACATTCCAACACAATTCAGAGTATATTTTCGCGGAAGCTAAACATGGTGTTACGACTCGGAATCCGTGGCCATCGGGTTCCGTGTCGCACGCCACCAATGTCATAAAGCCATCTCATAATAAGACTGGCACAAGCCATAAATCACAACACACTGAGCTGGTAGTAACAAATCTATTATTTCCCATATTCAAATTACAATTAACAAGTGTCTTGATTACAAACCCAAAGAAAAGGCTAATGAAGCCATACAACAATATCCAACTAGACAGAGTACTACCCTCAATATTAGATACGAACTCCGGTGCCAAACTTGACATCTAAATGATATCAAAGAGCAGCCTCTCACGTCAGACCGGCGGTCCCACCGCCTCCTCTGATCAAACACCTAAAAACAAAAAGAGCGGAATCTGGCACCAAACAAATAAGGGTCAGACACGACGGTCTGGCAAGCAAATAAACAAGTAATATGAAGTAAAAGAACATACATAAAGCCTGACGAAATCATCGTAAAACCGAATATAGAGTCTAAACAATAATAACAATAAATCGCGATAAAACGATCGAAAGACTGAACATAAGTATCAAAGCAATAAAAGAACAATCTCAGAAGTACGAATGTTTCGAAAGATAGTAGCCCGCATAAAGCATTTAATGGTTGGAAATACCTTTCAAATCCTGAATAATAGCGACAATATGATAAATGATCGATATTGTATACATTAACCAAATCCAAACATAAAAAGTATAACCAACGAGAATCATAAACTAAAGCAATATACAGATAAAACACTGGCAACCACAAATAGCTAAATCCTCCTATTACCGAAGTAATAAGAGCAGACAGAGCGTAGCCACTGAACGTGGTACTAAAATGGGATCAGAACCGTAGCCATACAAATGGGACCGGCATATCAAAAGTATCAGAACCGTAGCCATACAAATGGGACCGGCAGATAGAACCGTTGCCATGGTCGGTACAGACAGAATCCAAGCTGCAGCTGGCGGACGAATTAAAGATCCCAAGCCGGGTGATCAGCCCGACAAGGTGACCTAAGCCTAGTGGTGCCTTTAGTTTTCAAACTCAAACCGATACAAATCTAACATAATACTAATCCCTCTGGCTCAGGGGCTCACACCACATAGCTCTGGCCCCGTCTTGCCTCGGGGTTTTGTTTTCGGAATCATAGCCTCTTTGGCTCATGGGCTCGCACTACAAAGCTCTGGCCCCGTCTTGCCTCGAGGTTTTATTTTCAAATACGAGTCTTATCAAAACAATAATCTCATCGAAGAAATCCCGAATGTGACAAACATACTCCAATCTCTTTTCAAATCGAATCGGAGAAAACATACGAATATCCATGGTAAACCGTTCAAATACACATCAAGTGATTCGTATGAAATCATACGGACAATCCTTTCGAACATGGAAAACCACATGATTTTATGGCAAATCACCGATGCTATTTAAATTAGTTTACCAAAGAATACAAATACAAATACAAATACATTTTCTGACTTGAAATGGAATGGATAGTGAAGAATGACTTAATGATTTACCAAGGGACCATCACAATACACATTTAACCTTTAAACATTGATAAACAAAGAATGTGTTTGATGCCAATGAAAATCCATAATGTTTAAATGATAAAGTGCGCATTGAGACACGAAAGGTTCCCGGATAATTTCACAGATGTACATTCTCACATCATTCCCATTTCACCAATTTCCAAGCATCACAAGTCAATCCAAACTCTTTAAAATAGGCCCATAGTTGGCCTTAATCCAAGTCCAAAATAGTCCTCAATAACAATCCAAAAACCAACCTTAATCAAGCCCACAAAACAAGTTTCAAAACGGTCCAAAACTAATCCTTGAATAGTCCACAAATAAATTCTTAAAAATCAATCCAAAACTAATCTTTGAATGACCTACAAAACAGGTCTTGAAAACAGCCCAAAACCGAACTTGAATTGCCCACAAACATACTTTAAACAGCCCCAAAACTGAACCTTTAATGGTCCAAGAATCAAGTTTTTAAAACAAACCCAACTAACATGAAACAGGCCCACCAACAAGTTTTAAAACAGCCCATTATCAGGCCCTTAAATAACCCAACATCAGGTCTGGAAATGGCCCCAAACCATCTTGAATCAGGCCCATAAGACACCTAGGAAATGGGTTCATCCCAATCTTCAATCGGGCCATCAAACAGTCTGAAAGGGACCCTTAACTAGGCCCAAACCCGAGCCCAGACTGAGCTGGGCTCGCTCGAGCGGACCCAGGTCCGCTCGAGCGGACCCAGGCAGAAGCTGGGTCGCTCGAGCGACCCAGACAGTGCCTGGTCCGCTCGAGCGACCCAGTGGGTCGCTCGAGCGGACTGGGCCTGCCCAGTCCAGCCCGAGTGCAGAATTCTCCCCCTTTTTTTTTGTTTTCTTCCTCTTTTCTTGCTCATTTCCATTCCTTTTCATTCCTACAATTTTCCACAATAATTTGGGCCATTTCTTGACCTTCTAAACTCCTCAAATCACCATCCATGATCCTTCCAATTGGTCAAACACAACACTATTAAAGATCAAAGTTTTTCTCCCTTCTCTTTGAACACACTATTTAACACAAAGGAAAACTAATTTTTCAAAGTGAGCAAAGTGAAGACAACCTCCTATACAATGTAAAGCAATAGTATAAGGGCATAAACATAGTGTTGCTTCATTCATTCAAAGCCAATCCATAAACCATGAAAAAGTGAACAAATAAGGAAAAAGCCATGAAGCTTAAACAAGAAACACAAAAACATCATATAAATTGTGAAATTCACTTGCCTTGGTCAAGAGAAGATGCAAAAACACTCCATGAAGGTCCTCTTATGGCCTCAAGCTCCAAAATTACAAAACCCCCAAAATAGCTCAAAAGGAACCCTAGAAAACCAATCATTGCAAATCTCCATGACAACCCATTGCATGTGGGATTAAAACACTCCAAATGGAGAGGAAAACAAGAATCTCAAGAAAAGAAAACCATTGCTAACCTTTGGGTGTCCCAAACAAGAAGAAGAGCTTGAAAGATGGATCTTCTCTAGCTCAACCATTTCAAAATGGCATCTAAGGGAAGCTTGAAAGATGGGGAAGAAGATGAGGAGCTCATTCCCCCATTTAGCATCAAGGAACAAGGGACACAAGAGGAGAGAGGAAGGGGGCTGGGAGAAACCCTAACCCCTCTCTTGTTGCAGGAAATGAGAGAATGGGAAGAGAAGAACAGCCCCATGGCTTTATAAAGACTAAATGGGCTGGGCCCCATGGCCCCAAACTTACAAGGGTCAAAACTAGCAATTGTGGGTCCCGAACGAAAACGACGAAGAAGACAAAAATGATCAGCGAAATATCTAGTTTCCAAAAAGTATATTTTCCCCAATTTCTGAAATTTTCGAAATTCATGGACAGATTTAGTGAAAATGTCATTTTTGCCCATTTTCCTCGAAAAAGGTGATTTCTGAGTATCAATCAAAATGATCAAAACATGAAAGTTGTTAAACTTCATCAAATGAGTCAAAATACGTCAAATCCAGAATTTTTAGAAATGAAAAGTAATTTCTCATAAAAATACAAATCATATGGGCCGGGTCAAACCAAAGTCAGCGGTCTACAAAATCTCAAAGACTATGGAAAAATCCGGTCAAACTCAAAAACAAGATCAAACTAAATCAAATCTCACTTAACAAGCTAAACCACGATTAAAACAATGCTAAACAAAAGAACTGGGGTCGGGATCTTACAGGGTGAATAGGGTGATCTACACTTAGTGACTAATTATGACCAATTTTAATTACTTTACAATTAACTAGTCACATGTGATGATTAACATACATTATGCGGAAGCTTAAACAAAACAATCACCACAAAACAGTCACCACGACACAAAGATTTATAGTGGTTCGGCCTCAATGCCTACATCCACTACCGGCTTGTGACTCAACACCCCACCGGATTTCCACTAAGTATGCTTTTCAATAGGCTAAGCAATAACCTCTACAACTATGCTTTTCTAGGCTAAGCAATAACCTTTACACAATGCTTTTCTTAGGCTAAGCAATAACCTTTACACAATGCTTTTCTTAGGCTAAGCAATAACCTTTACACGTAGAAGATTTTCTCTCAAGAAGGTGTCTTCACAAACACTCTAAGAGATTACAATTTAAGCTTAAATAAATTGCCTCTAAATAGGCGGATATGAAATTGTAAAACAAACTCACACAACACACTAAGAAATGCAAAGATGAATGCTCATGAGGTGTGTGAGTGTAGAACTTCAATCAAGATAAAATTAAGTCCAATGAATTTTATGCTTAAAGCATTTCAAAGTTTAAAGCACATAAAAGATATGATTGAAGTCAAATGCAAATCACTTGAACAATTACAAACTTGTGAATGATATGAAAATCTAAAGATCACAAGTTGTATGAAAATGATTAAAACTAATCAAGTGATGCATGTGCAATGTTGTTTTAAAAAAAAAAACTAATTTAACTAAGGTTTAAATGTATGAAAACAACAAAGAAGATTCAAACAAGAAATAGAATCATGCTAAAGAGGAAATCAAAGATTTTCATAAAACATGAATCTAAGTGAAGAATCCTATGATATAAAATCAAAGATTAAAGGAAGTAGAGGATTCAACACATCATAGTTAATATGCTTAAAATCATTTACCAATAATTTAGACAAAGCATAAAACATATGATTAACAAAAGGCAAAGCTTACTTGGTGGTTTAACTTCATTAATCCAAGCTTTAGCTTTTCCTAATGACCCATTAGCCTTCCTTAGCTCTTCCCCTTTCTTTGGCCTCAAAACTCCTCAAGAAGGGCTTAAAATTCATCAACTTTGGCCAAAGGAAAGAGCTTGCTTTTATAGAAAAAAGCTGCCAACGGATACCTGTCGGTCAGCCGACAACAAGGTGTCGGTCGACCGACAGCTCAACGGTCGCATGCAACGGTCATATTTTTTGAAAGTTTTCTGACCCATATGCACTTGTCGGTTGACCGTCATTTGTCGGTCGACCGACAAGGGACCGACAGCACAAAAATGTTGAAAATGTTGCTGTCTGGTTTTGGAACCAATGAGTTCTCGGTCTTACATTTTAGCTGACCGACAGAGAAGGTCTAAAATTTGTAGCTCTCTGGAAATGGAACCGACAGAGCCTCTCGGTTGGCCTCGGTTCCACTATCGGTTGACCGACACCTTGTCATTGGTTGACCGACAGCCTTAGACAAAAATCCCAACTTTACATATTTTAGAGTATTTTCTAGAGGGGATTTTTGGGCCATTTAACCAAGTATGGAAACATGATTTAAACCAATCCAAGTGCTTTAAAATCATGAAACATAAAATGCCATAAAAGATTTGAAACTTTAAAACAATGGCTAGCTTGATTTGTAAAAAGTCTTTTAAAAAACAAATGCATCCAAGATTTAAATCCAAAACATGCATGAAACATTATTTTTACAAGTCTTAAAAACAATGCATGTGTAAATCAAGATTTCAGGATTTTCTAAATCAATGCATGTGTGAAAACTCAAATGATGATTAAAATGATAATGCATCCATCAAATTGCAATACACAAAATTCCTAACAGGCAATTCGAAGGAAAGCATTTAGGAGCCTATGTGAGCAATATAGCATCAGACATCATTTCTCAACTCCTGTTTATCCACAAAGTAATGGCCAAGCAGAAAGCTCCAATAAAACCCTACTGGATGGAATAAAAAAGAGGTTGGACAAAGCAAAAAGGAGATGGACAAATGAACTCCCTAGTGTCCTATGGGCTTATAGGAAAACTCCGAGAAGATCAACTAGGGAAACTCCTTTCTCTCTTGCATATGGGATGGAAGCTGTAATTCCATTAGAAATTGGATTGCCAACCATGAGAACAGAGGCTTATGACCATGAACAAAATAAAGGAAGAATTGCCGAACATCTGGACATGATCGAAGAGCGAAGAGAGCAAGCACTGATCAAATTGGCCACTTACCAGCAACAACTTGCTCGAAGTTATACGAAGAAAGTTCGCATTCGAATATTCAAGGTCGGAGATTTGGTTTTAAGGAAAATACTTCCTAATACCAATGCTCCTAGCCACGGCAAGCTCGGACCGAACTGAGAAGGACCATACAGAGCCACCTCGATTGGTGGAACAGGGGCATATCACTTGGAAACACTTGAAAGGAAAGCACTAGCAAGGCCATGGAATATATTAAATTTAAAAAAATTTATATTTTTAGGCATTTTTTTATCTGAAGAAAGCTATCTTGTACCAAGAATAGAATTGAAATTTTATTTTCAATCTTTATGCCAAAGAATTCGGATATCTTATACATATTGCATATTACGTGAGACATTTTCAAGACACCAATATTATCTTAGTTTTGATAAACATATAGGCTAAGGACCTTGGTCGTATGCATCTTGGTGCTCGGTCTTACGTATCTCGGTCTTATGCACTCGGCCTTTGCATCTCGGTGCTCGATCTTATGCAACTTGGTCTTATGCATCTCGACCTTTGTATCTCGGTGCTTGATCTTATGCAACTGGGTCTTATGCATCTCGGCCTTTACATCTCGGTGCTCGATCTTATGCAACTCGGCCTTATGCATATCGGTCTTATGCATCTTGGCCTTTTGCATCTTGTTTCTCGATCTTATGTAACTCGGCCTTATGCATCTCGGTCTTATGTATCTCGGCCTTTTGTATCTCGGTTGTCGATTGTTGAGACCAAAAATGTCACTTTGCCCCTTCAACATCAAGAAAGCTACATGAAGTCGCAGCCTACCACAAATGGGCTATGCTACTTCTCAAAAAATCAAATCTTGTCATAATCAAATAAAAACTGCAAGATCCTTCAAGAAAGCCAAGAGAGGAGTACACAAGAAGTTTTGGGCCATTCCAAAATCATTTGGCCTAACTTCACTCCTCTGGCAGCTGAACAGTAGCTCCCGGCGGCGACAGCATCGAAGACACCAAATCTTCGATCAGAGCCTGTGGATGGTCTCAAAATACGTCCAAAAGGCTCCACGTCCAGTTCCAAGTCAAACCGACAATGTTTGACCCTTCATCAACCCTCAAACAACAGAATTAAGCCTCTCGGCAATGAGAACCACTGAGGCGATCACTCATAAAAAAAAGCACATGGCCAGCTTCAAGATGCTTACAAAAGGGCTACACGTTAAGTTTTAGGTCATTTCGACAACATTTGACCAGACCTTGACTCTCGAAAGCCAAATTAGGCCTCTCAGCGGCGAAGCTCCCCAGGACCATGGTTTCTAAGACAAAACCTTTGGATCATCTCAAAATGACTCCAATAGGTTCCCTGTCAAATTTCAGGTCAATCGGACAAAGGTTGACCACACATCAAAGTGCGACATCCTCCTCGCGACAGAATCAAGTCTACTGGCGACAGGACCCCACACACCTTCAAAACTCAAACAAAAGCCTATGGTTGGTCCTATTTATTGCTCAGAAGGCTTCACCTCAAATTTCAGGTCATTCTGACATCGTTTGACCTAGTGTTGGCTTCTGACGGAAAATCGGCAGCTCTATGAGACAATGTCTTCGGCTTTTCCAAAAAATTGGAAACTTTGCACTCCAAAATGCAAGGATTCTTGTCAAGTTTTCTACAAGGAAATCAAGCCAACAAATGTGAAAAAATGTCAAGAAAAATACAAAAGAAAAAAGAATCGAAAAAAACATCAAAATGGCAGCAAAACGGGGACCAAAGGGGAAAATTCCCCCAAGGTTGCAGCCCGCGACCCTGGCCCAGGGTCGCCGGTGACCATGGATGTATGGTCGCTGGCGACCATGGAGATCCGGGTCGCCGGATTTGCCTCGGAAGGCCCGTTTTCCGTCCTTTTTTGCGTTTCGAAGCTTCCAGCCCCTGTGATTTTCCAAAATTCATACTTTTGAGGCACCGAATCCGTCTACATCCGTCAAAATCATGGATCTGTATCCAAGAGTATCAAAATCATCATTGATCGCCAACCGGTCGACCAAAAAGTGCACTTTCTACTCGATCTATTGAGAAATCGACAGGATAGAAGTCACCGGCCCACTGTTAGCAATCAATGTCTGAAGTTACATGGTCATCCGATGTCAATCAACATGAAGATCCATCGATGATCATTGCCAGAAGAATCCTGAAAGACGCGGCATGACCCGCGACTCTTCGACTGCTCGGCGACCACTTAATGCAGTTAATTGACTAGCTTTATTGCAGTCATTAATTCATTACTTTGGATGACCCAATCAGAAGTAAGCAAATGGGAGTTACAAGTCAATTGATTCATGTCATTTAAACCATGAAACTCCTCCCATCATGGTGATTAAAGGCGATTAAATGCACTTAATCTCCACCGGCCAATCAGAAGCCAAGGAAAAGGAGTTACAAAATAAAGAATTCAATCTTGTAACTCCTTCCTTTATGTAGCTTTATGATAATTAAAGCTCATAAACTCTCCTAAATGGCTATAAAAAAAGCCTATAAATAGGAGAGCACTCCAAGAATTCCACATAACTTCGAAAGTTCAGAATCAGATCAGCTTCCAAGCACAAAAAATCTAGAAGAAGAAAGAGAGAATACTCTGCTGAAGTTCTGCACCGGCCACTACTACAAGGTGATAAAAGTCTCTTGGGAGGTACCCCCCTAAGGTCCTTGCCTTATCCTTCTATCTCCAATGGCTTAGACATGGCTTTTCATCTCATCTACTTGTCTTTTTATTGGACATAAGACCTCCTCTTGGTCTTTGTCCTCTAAAAGTCTGAGGTCATAGCCAAGCCAAGTGAATCAAAAGCATCCTCTGTTCTCATCTGCATGGATGATGGCGAAGTCCACATACGACTTGCGACCGTCAATCTGAACGAGTCCCCCATAATCTCCTGAGAAGTTAGATCTTCCTTTTCTTACTTTTCATTGTAGTTTGTATTTTTTTAAAAGAGACAAAAATCACAACTCTTGTCTTTCATTATTGATAAGAATTGTAAATCGGCTATAAACGCCAAAAATCGGCTATAAATGCCAAAAATCGATTATAAATGCCAAAATCGGCTATAAATGCCAAAAATCGCCTTTCAAGGCAAACATCGCCTTTTACGGCAAAACAAATGAAATCGTCTTTTACGATATTTCAAAAACTTGTCTCTTTTCTTAAATATATGTGAAATGGAAGTTTGAAAGAAGTTGATTTCCTTTTTACTTGCGATGGTCGGTCTCCGGATCACTACTTGTAATTCCAAGTAAAATAGAAAATCTGGCACACCCACAAAAAAAAATGTTGATGCTCGCTTTTGCCCTCCGGGCGCGAAAGAGTTGGATTAAACGGACACCCAAGTCCGCCGACCTTGGTAGCTCCCGAGCATGAAAAAGCGTGGTCCATCAAGCTGGCACACCTGGTGGGACTCGTTCATTTGAGAATACAATGCTTGGAAATGAAATATTTGCATATCATATTTTCGATCTATGCTTATACTTCTTTTCCGAATTCCTTGGCTACTTTCTAGTTGGTGGCCTATGTTGGATTTCGCATCTAAAAAAAAATGAGATGAGATTTTTTGGAAAATTTTAATTCTATCGTTGAATTTATTTCCACTCTTTCTCTTAATAAAAATTAGATTTCTTAGTTTGGATTCAAAATTGAGAAACTTTGATCCTGTCCGTTTCGTCTCTATGCTCATAGAAATGTTGAGCCGGTTCGATTTGTGGAAAAGGCCATCATTTCTGTTCGATGAGTTCATTAGGGATCTTAAAAAAAATCAGATTTCTCAGTTTGGATTCAAAATTGAGAAACTTTGATCCTTTCCGTTTCGTCTCTGTGCTCGCAGAAATGTTGAGTCGGTTTGAATTGTGGAAATGGCCATCGTTTCTCTTCGATGAGTTCATTAGGGATCTAAAAAAAAATCAAATTTCTCATTTTGGCCTCAAAATTGAGAAACTTTGATCCTTTCCCTTTTGGGCATTGGCGCTCGCAGAAATTGTTGAGCCCATGTTTGAATCAAGGACTGGGCCATCGTTTCTCTTCGATGGGTCTGTTAGGGATCTAAAAAAAAACATAGACCACTAAGGTTAAACCAATTGCATTCTTTGACCACGATTGATTTAAGAAAAGCCTTGTCTAGAGTGTGGAGACATTTTGACTGTTCTAGGCAAGGGTCCTCCAAACGGGTTCATTAAGTAATCCAACCATTACCTGGGGGCTATGCTATCAATTGAGGTTTCATAGGACCGGGTTAGGAGGCCTATGTGTACTCTCTCATCTTTCAATCTTTAAAATTAAAAATATTTAAAATAAAAAAATATTAATAAAAAAGACTTTTAAAAAAATATTAAAAAAAATAAACATAATTTTTTTTTTAAAAAATAAAAAGTAAAATCTTAAAAAAAAAAAAACTTTCGTCACCTTTGGGTTCAGTTTTGAGAAATTCCGGTCTCTTCCCTTCTGGGTACTAGCGCTCGTAGAAATTGTTGATCTTGTATTTGGATCGGAACACCATTTGCTATCTTTGACAAATCCGATCTTGACCTTTAAAAAAAAAAACTCTCATCATTTTGGATTCAGATTCAAGAAATTGTGGGGGCACTGGTGCTCGCAGAAATTGTTGAGCCCGTGTTCGGATTGTAATACCATTTTCTCTATTTGATGAAATCAATCTAGACCTTTTAAAACAGAGAATTTCATCTCATAGATGCGATCTCCAAACATTTGTGCCTGGCGGTATTGGTACGCCCTTTCAGGGTCTACTGTATATGTGACCAGGACATTTGTAACTCCAACCCTATATTCTTCTTACCTCGAGCAAGCCTTGCTTCTCGATAAGTCGAATTTAGGTTTACAATTGCTTCTAGCAGTCACTGGAACGCTCATTCTGGGCTCACCATACTTGCAATCAGAGCAATTGTACCATCTATGGCCTTTTGCCTTCATGTCGTTTAGGTCGGACCATGTCCCTCAAGCAATTTGAAAAGACAAAACCATAGAATTTCCCATTTATGATCATTATATTCTTGTGATTACCAATGGATGTGGTCTTGTTTCAGAATTTTTTTGAAAAAACTAACAATGACAGCTTCCTTGACCATTATTTTCGATGAGAATAAGCACCAACTCATGCTTCAATAGATGCAAAACACACGCACTCATAAGCGCACTGTCAGCTGCCGAAGCATCAATTCCCTCGGTAACTCTCTGAATTCAGGGTCGACCTCGACTCCCTGGATTATCATCTTTGGGACGTTGGGACCATTCCCACTTCCCGAAGAAGAAACCGCGCCTGCCAAAGAGCAGAAAGTCGCCTCTCAACATGTCATACTGTCAAGGTTGCAGCACTTTGATATAGTAGTTTTATGGACTCAATCCAGTAGATGATATAATAAATTGATTAATTTCTTTATTTATCAGTATATTCATGCTTTCCTTTCATGAGATGAATGGTGATTTATTATATACTTGCACATAACCAATACGAATGACATGATGGTTCATGAGATGAACCAAAGTCCATAAGTGTATTAGATGTAACACATGTGTATGGATGAGATCCACATACGGGAGGTTTGTGTGGCAAATCTTATACTTAAATATCTTCACAACTAGTGATGAGACTGAATGTGACGCCCCGGAGTCCCACATCGACTATAGAGAGGAAAGTGATTGGGATTATATGTAGAGCTTACACCCTTGCCTTGCATGAGGCCTTTTGATGGGTTGAGGCCCATCAGAAACAAAACCGTGAGGCCAGTGGGCCAAAGCGGACAATATCATGCATGGGTACGGGTTGGGGCGTTACAAATGGTATCAGAGCCGACTCTCGACTAGTTCGAGTGTGGGTCCCTTGCCGTGGTCTGGTGCAAGTGGGCGGGTTTCAATGTGGGCGGGCCAAGAAGGCTGGCAGGCTACAGGGATTGGCAGGTTACTGCACAGAGACGTGCAGCCTTAAGGGGGGTGGAATGTGACGCCCCGGAGTCCCACATCGACTATAGAGAGGAAAGTGATTGGGATTATATGTAGAGCTTACACCCTTACCTTGTATGAGGCCTTTTGATGGGTTGAGGCCCATCAGAAATAAAATCGTGAGGCCAGTAGGCCAAAGCGGACAATATCATGCATGGGTACGGGTTAGGGCGTTACACCGGATATCTCATACTGACAAGGTTGTAGCACTTTGATCACTATGAGATAGTGTGATTTATCTCCATCATCAGAATGGAAGATTCTGGATCATAGTGCTGGTACATTGGATGTATTGAAGGACCATCAGAAGCACCTCATAAACACTGTCTTTACTTTAAGGACTGCTCTCATAATTCCCTAGCAATAGGCTCTCAATCCTGAGACATTAATGAACTCAAGTTTCTATCTATTCATTTGCTTTGAGTCAGCAATGAGTGAGGCCAACAGTAGGTCAACACCTCGGTGATTTGGGTACGTGGTACTAGAGCTGTGGGAACATTCAATGGTCAAGAATGAATCTATCTCTAATATCCTCTTGTGCCAATTAATGGATTTATCATTGGTAAGTGCGCACCCATTCCGATTAAGAGTTAACTGGAAAGGTACAATGATCATTATAATTAATTGGGGCTCAAGGATAATAAGATATAGATCTTAGTTTGGAAGACAAGTCCAATTGATCCATGGATATTGATAGAGGGTCCTACTTATGGTAATGTGGAAGTCTAGGGTCTTCTATGTAATATTCCTAAGACTGGAGTTCAATTGCATTTCTATAGTGGAGTTATTTACAATTAACTGTGGGCCCAGAATACACATGAGATGTGGGGTCGCGTGTCCCAGTTGGAGCCAGCTTTCTAAGGAATCCCTAGTGGTCCCCACGCTAGACCAAATTATTAGAAAGTATCTAATTATAGTTGAATTCTAAAAGAAAAGTTACTATTTCTATTTGAAGTGAGACTTATAATAGTGGTAATAGTAAACTTACTAATTTTAGTAGAAGTGAGACTTCTATTTTAATTAGAAAGGAATTAGAAAGTTACTAATCATATTTGATGTGAGACTTCTAATTATGATATG
The DNA here is from genome assembly GCA_012931725.1 of Litsea cubeba. NCBI lineage: Eukaryota > Viridiplantae > Streptophyta > Magnoliopsida > Laurales > Lauraceae > Litsea > Litsea cubeba. The sequence continues at coordinate 16,283,308 of CM022951.1, forward strand.
GTAAGTTACTAATTATTTGGAAGTAAGACTTCTAATGGAAATTAGTAAGTGAGGCTTGCAAAAGCTATTAATAGAGGAGAACTATAGGGCTGGACGTCCATGCATAATTCCACATTGGGATTCACGCCCAAGAGGGTCCTGCTTCTAGTGTTGGACGTCCACTTCCTTTGTGTGCAAGAGTTGCACATGGTTTTCTTCTTCTCCCTCTTCTAGTTCTCTTTCTAGTTCCATCCTTTGAGTTCCTAGTAGTTTTCTCTTGGAGATCCCACCATCTTCTTGAGAAAAAGAGAATCTAATACGGGTCATAGCGTGGAAGATCAAGAGGTCTTGAAGATTGCTAATTGATTATTGAAAGTGTTTCATCATTAAAGAAAGACGCAACTTCTCCATTAGAGCACAACCGAGCTCCAAAGGTATAATCTACTTCCTTGCATGTTGTAGATTTATTGTAGCTTATTAGTTGCTATTTCTATCTTTTAGATAGATTGTTTTACTGATCATGATGGTTGAGATTGAGGACATGGATCCTGGATTGGATTTTAGAGCCTTCTGGATAATTGATCCCTGGATCAACTGGGTCAACAGTTTTTGAAACCTATCCTTGAGGCCCACCCTATTTCCAACAATTGGTATCAGAGCCTTACCTCATCTCTAATCATGTTAGATCAGTAAGCTTGATCTAATCTTTACATGAGATGCGAAGAGGATAGATCAAGGGCTATGTACGGATCAGTTTTGATGGTTTTGCTTGGATAATTAGTGAATCCATATTTGGATAGTCACAGAAGGGTTTAACAATGATGGAATGATGGTAGGAAGTCATTGGGAGTCTTCAGAAGAGTTTTGGAGATGTTTGGATACGAAATAGAAAAACCCAACCTGTAGATCTCCGTCAGGTCGGTCGACCAAACCCTTTGGTTGGTCGACCGAAGACACTGACACAGCAGATCTCAGTTTCAATTTTTGTTTCGGGGCGCTGCCCGCTGGGCCCCTGAGAGCTGACTGGGCAGCTCGAACCCCGCCGGGGGACACCCTCGGACCCCCTCTGCGAAGTGCATGATTTAAAGTAGTGGCAATTTTGGCATCTTGTCTTTCCATTGTTGTTTGGTAACCCGATTTTGTAAATTGCTTTGCTAGTATGAGATACTAACATGCAGGTTATCATGTCCTCTCCATTTGACCCACAAGTCTTTTACTTTCTTTTATGGTTGAATGTTTATTTTTGGCAAGCTGTAAAGGGCATCATGGTTTCCTTGGTTTCCCGGTTTAGGGCAAGGCATGGTGAAATTCCCTATGAGCTTTTTTTATTTCCATTAATAGATTACCATGTAAGTCTCATCGTAGAGACATGAATTTATGTAATTTTCTAAATTTGTAAATTCTGGCGTTGTCCAAGACGAAGAAGGAAAGTATTGTTGGACTCCTAATCAAAGAGTTTGGAGATTACCAAAAGAGATTTGGAGTTTCCCAAAGAGTTTGAGGAATTCCAAAGTTTCGGAAAGTCTAGAAGTCCAAGAAGTCTATTCCGCTTAGGCCATGTGGAGGAGAGTACTAGTTTCTAATTTTAGCATTTTCTATTTAAGGATGAATGCTTTATTTAGAATGTTTCCAAATCTGATCCAAACATAGCAAGTTACTAAAATTGGTCAAATCAAATTAATTTTTGGAAATAGTTCTAATTAGTGTTGATGGCCCATGAGATGGACACATTGGTAACACTAATTTAAGAAACTGGACTTTCCTTAAAATAACTTGACTTGGAACCAATCTTAGATCATATCATGAGATGATTCATATATTTATATATGTGGGCCCTAATACTTTAAAAGGAAATCCTCAATTCAAAATATAAAGTGGGAGCGGGGCATTTAAATTGAGAAATCCCCATGGTTTTCCACCATAGGTCCATTGTAAGGAAAGTATTAGCCTCACGCCACCAAGAGTGTAGCCGTTCCTTCGGAGGGCTTTTACCTGTCTAGTTACTAGATATGGATCTCTTATGGATAGTGTTGGTGAGATGGGGTGGGGGCTTACTCTCCTAGGAGGAGCTGTCCACAACGGTTGTCATGCAATGCTAGTTGGTGGGTCACACTTAACTAAAATAATGATGTAGTATCCCCTAGGATTTGCCTCATGTATTTTAGAAACCAAAGCTAATCGGGAGTCATACATTATTTGGTATGAGATACCTAGATGATAATGAATGATGGGGATCATGGAAAGTTAGTCTTAATTCCAATTTTGACGAACTTTGATCCGCACCAATCCAAGGACATTCGCACTCCCCTTGGAGGCATGCCCTAAGGGATTGGGATTCCGATGTATTCTAAATTCAGTGCTTATGAGGATTCCCACATGAATTTGGTAAAAAACTAAACCCTAATGTCATTTATATTCTTTCATTGAATGTATGGTAATGTGCTTTAATTTATACAGCATGAATTCGAATACTTTCAATCCATTTGCGACCATCCTCAACCAGAATAAGTTGATGGGATCCAACTACTAGACTGGAAAAGGAATCTGGATATAATCCTAACAGCTTCAAGATGCAAATATGTCCTTACTATACCCTCCCTTCTTGAGCCCGAGCCTGAGCCTGATGCACCACAGGATGTGAAGGACCTTTACACCAAGTGGACCAAAGACAATGAGATCATTAGATGTTTTATTTAGGCATCCATGTCTAGTGTTTTGCAAGATCAACATCAATCCTATAAGTCAACATATGATATTATATCAAACCTAAAGGAGATTTTTGTAGAACAGGTCAGGCCTACTAGGCAGGCTGCTAGGAAAGTGCTGATAAAGACTAAGATGGCTGAGGGAACCCCAGTGCAAAAACATTTGTTAAAAATGATGTTGGCATTGGATGAGTTAGATGTACTGAGGGCTACGATTGATACAGAATCGCAGATCGACATGATCATTCAATCACTACCGGACTCATTCAAACATTTCGAGATCAATTGTAATAAATTGGAAATGACCATAGCTGAGCTGTCTCGCCAGCTGTAGTGTTTGAGGAAATCATGAGAAAAGACCAACTGCCCTCATGACAGAAAAGTCATTTGCTAAGTCTAAGCCAAAAGGCAAAGACCGTGATAGCAAGAAGAAATCTGTGGTCAAAGGTCCTAAGGTGGAGAACGGATCTACTAGTGGTGTGGCCAAGGCCAAGGATACGGGAAATAAGGAAAAGTGTTTCCACTGTCGTATGACAGGACATTGGAAGAGGAATTGTCCAGTTTTTCTGTCAAAGGAAAGGACCTTAGGTATGATTGATTCACTTGTTTCTGAAGTTAGTCTTGCAACTAGTACTTTAGAATCATGGTTTGTAGACTTCAGTGTAACTAATCACATATGTAATACGTTGTAGGAGCTACAGGTAACTAAGAGGATTAGTGACGGAGAAATCATTGTTAACCTAGGATCGGAAGCCAAGGCAGAAGCAGTGTCAGTGGGAGAAGTAACTTAGTTGCTTTTAGATATTAAATTGATTTTATTAGATACATTATATGTACCGTTTTAAGACGGAATTTTAATTTCTAGTATGATGAATAAGAGTTATTCTGTTACTTTTGGTAATTAAATTGTCTTAAAGAGGAACGGTGCTCTTATATATTCCGACAAGGTAATCAATGGCCTTTATTTGTTTAAACCCCATAATGTGTGAGATACATGACACTGATGTTAATAATAGACCATCATTAAAGAGGTAGACACTTTCATCTAATCCAACAAAACTTTGGCACCTAAGAGGCTAGGTCATATAAACCTAAACATAATTGACAGGCAAGTGAAAGATGGTATCTTGCCTTCATTGGTGGTAGAACCAATGTCTGTCTGCAAGTCTTGTCTGGAAGGCAAAATGACCAAAAGACCCTTATTCATCTAAGGGCAATAGGGCCAAAGATTTATTGAAGTTAGTGTATACTGATGTATATGGACCCATAATATTAGAGCGAGAGATTGATATGAGTATTTCATCACTTTCACCGATGATTACTCGAGATATGGACACATATTCCTTATGCACCGCAAGTTCGAGATTTTTGAAAAGTTTAAAGAGTTTTCAAGCGGAAGCGGAAAAGCATTTAGGTAAAAGTATAAATACTCTTCAATGAGATCGATGAGGCGAATATCTCTCCGCTAATTTTATGGGGTACATATCAGAAAATGGGATTCGATCCCAGTAGTCTGCTCGTAGCTTACCTCAATAGAACGGAGTAGTAGAAAGAAGGAACAAGACTCTTTTAGATATGATCAGGTCTATGTTGAGTTTCTCAGGATTACCTATATTTTGGGATATGGAAACTGAAATGTATATACTAAACCTCATTCCATCTAAGTCTATACTTGAGACTCCCCGGGAGTTATGGACAGGGCGAAAGCCTCGTCTACAACGTTTTCAAGGTTGTCCGGCACACGTGCTGAAGGATAAGACTGATTAGTTGGAATCGAAGTCGGAAGTATATATATTTATATAATATCCCAAAAATGAACTAAAGGCTGGTTGCTCTATAATCCCAAGGAGTAGAAAGTGCTTGGCAGCACCAATGCGGTTTTCTGGAGGGAGATTATAAGATTAACTAGAAATCTTTAGAAATGGTTATCTTGGAAGAAATTCAAGAGAGATCAATTCCAAATCCAAGAATAACCAAACTTTAAGAAAATCTGCCCATACTAGACCCAGTAGTTACACCAATGCCTTGTTGTAGTGGGAGTATTGTCAGGACCCTTGACAAGTTCTTGGTCTTGGGAAAGTCTTACGAGGCAATCCCAGAAGAACATGAACTAGATCCTTGTAACTATGATAAAGCAGTTAATGACATAGTTTCATGACGTTGGTTAGATGCTATGAAAGCTGAGGTGGAGTCTTTATACTCTAATCAGGTCTGGATACTTGTGGACTTGCCTGCAAATAGCAAACCTATTGGGTGTAAGTGAGTCTCCAAAAGAAAAAGAGGACCAGATGGAAGAGTTCTATCCGGATACTCTCATCCATTGCGGCTCATCTCGGTGCCGAGATTTGGCAAATGGATGTCAAGACACGTCTCACGATGGCAATCTTTTGAGGAAGATATCTATATGATGCAACCAGATGGTTTTATAGCTAATAACCAAGTGCAAAGAGTTTGCAAGCTGTAGTAGTCCATTTATGGATTCAAGCAGGAATCCCGTAACAGGTACATCCATTTTGACAAGGCAATCAAGTCAGTTGATTTTTTGTTAGAATTCGGATAAGTCATGTGTGTACATGAAAAGTCAAGAAGGCAGGGTAGTTTTTCTGGTATTATATGTTGACGACATCCTTCACCCATGGAGTGATATAAGGGATCTCGTTAGCAGTAAAAGTTTTGGTTGACAAAGACTTTTGATAATAAAGGACTTGGGAGAAGCCAGGTACATCCTAGGGATAAATTTCCATTGAGACCAGAAAAATAGGATATTAGGCTTATCCCAATGATTTGTACATAGATAAGGTTCTGGTATGGTAAGCTATGCTTTGTACTAGACCGGATATCTGCCACGCGGAAGGCCTAGTCAGCATATATCAATCTAGCCCAGGAGCTTATCATTGGACTACTGTAAGATGTATTCTCAAATAGTTGAGAAGGACTAGAGATCACATGTTGGTTTACAGCAGTGATGAGTTGATTCCAGTCGGATAGATAGATACTGACTTCTAGTCAGATCAGGATTCCAAGAAATCAACTTCTGGGTATGTGTTTATGCTGTAGACGCTTGAGAAGCAGCTTGGCTCAAAAGATTCCTTATTGAACTTGGAGTGGTACTTTTGGCAGGACAGCCGCTCAGTTTATTGTGATAACAGCAGGGCAGTCGCTAAGTCCAAAGAACCCAGGAGCCAAAAAGCATGTACAGAGGAAGTTATACATGGTCAGATAGATTGTGCAGAGAGGTGATGTACGATCACCAAGATAGCCTCTGCAGACAATCTAGGGGATCCCTTTACTAAGCCTTTGACTACTAAAGTCTTTGAGCTGTAAGTAGATGGGATATGCATGAGATGCAACTCTAACTGGCTTTGAGCCCAAGTGAGAGATTGTTATTTTTATGGACTCAATCCAGTAGATGATATAATAAATTGATTAATTTCTTTATTTATCAGTATATTCATGCTTTCCTTTCATGAGATGAATGGTGATTTATTATATACTTGCACATAACCAATACGAATGACATGATGGTTCATGAGATGAACCGGAGTCCATAAGTGTATTAGATGTAACACATGTGTATGGATGAGATCCACATACGGGAGATTTGTGTGGCAAATCTTATACTTAAATATCTTCACAACCAGTGATGAGACTGGACATCTCATACTGACAAGGTTACAACACTTTGATCACTATGAGATAGTGTGATTTTCTCGATCATCAGAATGGAAGATTCTGGATCATAGTGCTGGTACATTGGATGTATTGAAGGACCATCAGAAGCACCTTATAAACACTGTCTTTACTTTAAAGACTGCTCTCATAATTCCCTAGCAATAGGCTCTCAATCCTGAGACATTAATGAACTCAAGTTTCTATCTATTCATTTGCTTTAAGTCAACAATGAGTGAGGCCAACTGTAGGTTAACACCTCGGTGATTTGGGTATGTGGTACTAGAGCTGTGGGAACATTCAATGGTCAAGAACGAATCTATCTCTAATATCCCCTTGTGCCAATTAATGGATTTATCATTAGTAAGTGCGCACCCATTCTGATTAAGAGTTAACTGGAAAGGTACCATGATCATTATAATTAATTGGGACTCAAGGATAATAAGATATAGATCTTAGTTTGGAAGACAGGTCCAACTGATCCATGGATATTGATAGAGGGTCCTACTTGTGGTAATGTGGAAGTCTAAGGTCTTCTATGTAATATTCCTAAGACTGGAGTTCAATTGCATTTCTATAGTGGAGTTATTTGAAATTAACTGTGGGCACGGAATACACATGAGAAGTGGGGTCGCGTGTCCCAGTTGGAGCCAGCTTTCTAAGGAATCCCTAGTGGTCCCCACGCTAGCCCAAATTATTAGAAAGTATCTAATTATAGTTGAATTCTAAAAGGAAAGTTATTATTTCTATTTGAAGTGAGACTTATAATAGTGGTAATAGTAAACTTACTAATTTTAGTAGAAGTGAGACTTCTATATTAATTAGAAAGGAATTAGAAAGTTACTAATCATATTTGATGTGAGACTTCTAATTATGATATGGTAAGTTACTAATTATTTGGAAGTAAGACTTCTAATGGAAATTAGTAAGTGGGGCTTGGAAAAGCTATTAATAGAGGAGAACTATAGAACTGGACGTGCATGCATAATTCCACATTGGGATTCACGCCCAAGAGGGTCCTGCTTCTAGTGTTGGATGTCCACTTCCCTAATGTGCAAGAGTTGCACATGGTTTTCTTCTTCTCCCTCTTCTAGTTCTCTTTCTAGTTCCATCCTTTGAGTTCCTAGTAGTTTTCTCTTGGAGATCCCACCATCTTCTTGAGAAAAAGAGAATCTGATATGGGTCATAGCGTGGAAGATCGAGAGGTCTTGAAGATTTCTAATTAATTAGTGAAAGTGTTTCATCATCAAAGAAAGACGCAACTTCTCCATTAGAGCACAACCGAGCTCCAAAGGTATAATCTACTTCCTTGCATGTTGTAGATTTATTTGTAGCTTATTAGTTGCTGCTTCTATCTTTTAGATAGATTGTTTTACTGATCATTATGGCTGAGATTGAGGACATGGATTGGATTTTAGAGCCTTCTAGATAATTGATCCCTGAATCAAGTGGGTCAAAAGTTTTTGAAACCTATCTTAGAGGCCCACCCTATTTCCAACAGCTGGGACCGTTCCCACTTCCCGAAGAAGAAACCGCGCCTGCCAAAAAGCAGAAGGTCGCCTCTCAACGTGTCACTGCCATGACACCAAAGGCGAGGGCCAAGAAGCCTAAAGCCCGTGACACCCCCGCGAAGCCTCAACGCACAAACAACCAAGTCTATCCCAAGACTTGGTCCCCAAAACCTTCACCAAAACAAAGAAGGTCCCAAACATCCACCAAGCCAGCATACCTGGCCCTGCTCAAGGAGAATCGGTTCTACCCTCTTTCCTACATGAAAGAGGAGAAACCCATCTCCAACCTGACAACCAAGTCAACCCAGCAGGAGAAGGCTTGTTCCTACAAGCCCAAAATCAGATCATGCATCACTAGGCCTCTACAATCACATGCTAAGGCCTACCATCCTGTAGTTCGACCCTTCATCTCTACAGGGGCCGAACTCGAATAATTCAAAGCTTCGCTGCAACAGACAAAGGACCGGGTCCGCATCCTGTCCTCGCTTAGCTACAAAGAAGACAGGCTCGGCTGCTGCACCCGATGGAGCACATCCTTCATTGTAAAAGCCCAGCCAGAGCTGACCGAAGCTCAAATTGCTTGTCGTATACGCCGCCGTGCGTCGTATCAAAAGAGACTAGAGAAGCAAAGGACCCAGCCTCCTACACTTCAAGTCTCCCATAAATGGGTCGAAAAAGAAAGACCCGACCAAGTTGTTGCTGTTCATATGGTTGGAAAAAACAAAAGACGCCAAAAGTCAGCATCCAACATCCAGCATCCAAAATCCATGTCCGACGTCCGGTGACTTGCAGCGTCTCCAGGACATGAAGACATCCCGAAGAATCCCCCTGCTCCTTCAAGCCAAGGACGACTGAGTGATCCTTCCTCAAGATCTTCATAAAAAAGAATGAGCCCCAGCTCAGTCACCAGGACAATTTCTTCATTCGAATCCCGAGGGATGAACGTCTTAGGGTCTTCTATGTAATATTCCTAAGACTGGAGTTCAATTGCATTTATATAGTGGAGTTATTTGCAATTAATTGTGGGCCCGGATTACACATGAGATGTGGGGTCGCGAGTCCCGGTTGGAGCCAGCTTTCTAAGGAATCCCTAGTGGTCCCCACGCTAGCCCAATTATTAGAAAGTATCTAATTCTAGTTGAACTCTAAAAGGAAAGTTACTATTTCTATTTGAAGTGAGACTTCTAATAGTGGTAATAGTAGACTTACTAATTTTAGTAGAAGTGAGACTTCTATTTTAATTAGAAAGAAATTGGAAAGTTACTAATCATATTTGAAGTGAGACTTCCAATTATAATATGGTAAGTTACTAATTAATGGAAGTAAGACTTCTATTGTAATTAGTAAAGAGGAGGCAGCTTGCAAAAGCTATAAATTGAGGAGAGGGGGCTTGGACGTCTAAGTAACTATCATAGCATTGGGATTCACGCCCAAGCCTCCCTAGTGTAAGTGTTGCACGAGTTCTTTCTCCTCTCCCTCTTCTAGTTCTCTTTCTAGTTCCTCCCTAGAGTTCCTAGTATTTTTCTCTTGGAGATCCCACCATCTTCTTGAGAAAAGGAGAATTTGATACGGGTCATAGCGTGGAAGATCAAGAGGTCTTGGAGACCCCTATTTGATTAGTGAAAGCTGTTAGATCTCGTGATCACTGAGAGGGGGGGGGTGAATCAGTGATCTCTTTTAAACAGGTCCTTGCTAACAACAATTCAAATCAAACCACACAATTGACACCAGATTTTACGTGGTTCACCAAAAGGCTACGTCCACGGTTCAATCCTGTCCGAACAACAATCCGGTACAGGTCTGAATCTTATTTAGTCGCACCGACGACAAAGAGCACCAACCCTTAAATTCAGATAGCACCAACTATCTAGGAAGCACCGACTCCCTTAGGTTTCAGATAGCACCAACTATCTAGGAAGCACCGACTCCCTTAGGTTTCAGATAGCACCAACTATCTAGGAAGCTACAACTCCCTTTACAATTTGTCTGCACCCACAGACAGGATCACCAAACCCCAAAACACCAAGCACCAACTTGATGATTACAGCAAAGAAGATAAACTGATCTACAGCCCTTTCCCCTCTACAATTCTCTCTCTCTCAATCCCTTACAAATAGAAATCTAAAGCATAAAAGAGAGACTTATCTTATGAACGAAAATACCATCTTCATGAGGCTTCAAATTCGTCCACACTTGCTGTAGAAAGTTGCTCCACAACAGCAAGACACAAGCACCTTCTTCTCCAAGCACTCTTCTCTCCAAAACTCTCTCAAACTCTTCTTTCTTTGATGCTTGTTATTGAAAACGAGATTAGGAGTGTTTATATAGGTTTTAGCAACCCCAAAGAGTGTCCAAAATAGGCTACAATTCGTTTAGAAAGAGTCCCAAACGAATTACCAAAAATTCCTAACTTTTAGCAAAAGACTTCTAATTCTGCAATACTTGCTGTCTGTGTGTGCTCGGTCGACCGGCTGGGGACCTCGGTCGACCGGGTGAACTGGGCGCCTGACGAACTTTCAAAAAGTTGTAAGTTGTCAAATTCTGGAACCGAGCTCGGTCGACATCCTGGAAGCCTCGGTCGACCGCGTGCATGCTCAGTCGACCGCACCAGGAGCTGGGTCGACCGGATGACCTCTGTGTCAAAAAATAACTGTAAGCTCTGATTTTGCACTTTCTTCATGCTCGGTCGACCGGCCAGGGAGCTCGGTCGACCGGGTACACTGCACCAGGAAAAACTGATTTTCTTCACTGTTTTCCTTTTCATTCTTCTTGAGCTCTATCACTTCCACTCTTTCAACACATGATTGAGACATAGTGTTGACAATAATTCCAATACAATTGATGCTTGAGACACCAAACACACCAATGCTTCAAGATTCAACTCAATGCATCTCAAATTCCAACAATCTCCCCCTTTTGGAATTGTTGGCAACACTTGGAACTTCAACACAGACACTTGGAACATGTTGACATCATAGAGCCTTTTTAGAACAATAAACTCCCCTTGGAACATGATCTTCTCATTCACTATCTTGATACCAATTTTCATTCCAATCTTCCATCTTCCTCATGCTATCATATTTCCATCTTCTTAGCAAAAGACTAACTTCAAACATGCATATAGTCTTTCCTTGCTAATCTTCTCAGCATAACTTGATACCAATCTCCAGATAACCTGCTCAAGATGACATGCATATCAAACCTTTCCATGCATAATCTTCTCCCCCCTTTGACAATAATTCCAAAGGGACCAATCTAGGAGCAAATAAGATATTCAACGAATTCATTGCTCCCCCCTTTCTGGCACATCTCCTAAGGTGTAGGAGAGTGAGTAACTCCTAATTTCTTTCGGAGATACTCGAAGACTTCCTTTGGCAAAGGTTTTGTGAAGATATCAGCCACTTGCTCAGTAGTAGGAACGTATTCCAACTTTACCTCACCATCTGCAACTTTATCCTTGAGAAAGTGATAGCGGATTGCAACATGCTTAGTCCTTGAATGCTGAACTGGATTCTTGGAGATATGAATTGCACTAGTGTTATCACAGAGGATCGGCGTAGGATCTGTTGTTGGAACTCCTAAATCAGAGAGCATTTGCCGCATCCATAACACTGTGTACAACAAGTTGCCGCTGCAATATATTCTGCTTCCGCTGTCGAAAGTGAGACGGAGTCTTGCTTCTTGCTGTGCCAAGCTACCAATCTATCACCAAGATAGAATGCACCACCACTTGTACTCTTGCGATCATCTACGCAACCAGCCCAATCGGCGTCTGAGTATGCGACAAGAGTAAAGGATTTACCTTTAGGATACCATATTCCAAGCTCCATAGTACCTTTTAGATATCGAAATATCCTTTTCACTGCTGTAAGGTGCGTCTCAGTTGGTGATGCTTGAAATCGAGCCACCATACATACTGCTTGTAGAAGATCTGGTCTTGTAGCAGTCAAGTAAAGCAAGCTTCCTATCATAGAACGATAGGTGGTGTGATCAACGGACGAAGCCTTATCATCTTTGCTAAGTTTCGTGTTCGTTGTCATTGGCGTGCTCACGGGCTTGCTGTCTTCCATGTTAAAACGCTTCAGCATTTCCTTTATATATTTCATCTGAGATATAAAAATACCATTTTTCAGCTGCTGAACTTGTAATCCTAGGAAGAACTTTAGCTCTCCAAGCATAGACATCTCAAATTCTTTCGTCATATCTTCAGCAAAAATCCTGCACATATTCTCATCATTGCCTCCAAATATTATGTCATCAACATAAACAATAACCACCAGCTGTTTGCTTGAATCAGATTTGACATACAGATTGCTATCAACTAGTCCTTTTCCAAAACCAATCTTGCGAAGATAAAGATCCAGCCTTGCATACCATGCCCTTGGCGCCTGTTTCAGTCCATATAGAGCCTTCTTCAACTTGCAAACTAAGTCTGAATTTTTGCTAATTAGAAAGCCATCAGGTTGCTCAATGTAGACCTCTTCTTCAAGTAAACCATTCAAGAAAGCTGACTTAACATCCATCTGAAATACCTTGAAGGTTTTATAGGCAGCCAATGCAAGAAACATACGAATGGCTTCCAGACGAGCCACCGGTGCAAAGGTCTCTTCAAAATCTATGCCTTCAACTGTGCATAGCCTTTACAAACCAACCTTGCCTTGTTTCGTATGACCTGACCATCTTCATTCAGCTTGTTCCGAAAGACCCATTTTGTACCAATCACATTCTTATCAGTAGGTCTAGGGACTAGTTCCCATGTGGAGTTTTTCCTCAATCTGCTCCAACTCCTCATGCATAGCTTTTAACCAGCTTTCATCTAGACTAGCTTCAGCTACTGTCTTGGGCTCAATGGTGGACACAAGTGAGTAATTGCTAACTACACTTTGTCTAGTTTTTACACCGGCCTCAGGATCTCCAATGATTTGATCCTTAGGGTGTTGCTCTACCCAAGTACTTTTCTTTCTAGGAGAAGTATCCTCTGAATCATCTTTTGCCTTTTCAGAATCAGGTTCAGCCACTTCATCATCAATCTCACTCGAGTCCTCATACACTGGACTGTCATTATGAGTTACCTTCTTTGACTCATGGTTTTCATCAATTCTAACATCAGCACTTTCAATAATTTTTCTGGTCCTTTTGTTAAGGCATCTGTAAGCTTTACTAGAGGATGAGTAACCCAGAAAAATACCTTCATCGGCTCTTTCTTCAAATTTGCCCGGATTTTGTTCGAGCCGCTTGATGTAACACTTGCTACCGAAGACTCTGAAGTGCTTGACTGTAGCTTTTCTTCCAAACCATAGTTCATAAGGTGTTTTATCTTCATGTGGCCTGATCAAGCAACGATTCTGAATATAAACAGCCGTATGAATCGCCTCTTTCCAATACTTATCAGCCATCTTACTTTCAACCAGCATGGTGCGTGCCATTTCTTGCACAGTGCGGTTCTTGCGCTCAACAACTCCATTCTGCTGTGGAGTTCTAGGGGCTGAGTATTGTCTTTGGATGCCATGATGTTCACAATACTTAGTGAATTCATCAGATGTGAATTCGCCTCCACGATCAGACCTTAGCGTCTTGATCTGCTTCCCTAGCATGTTTTCAACTTGTGCTTTAAACACTTTGAACCGATCAAGTGCTTGATGTTTATGCTTAAGAAATAATACCCATGTCATGCGAGTAAAATCATCAATGCAAAGCATAAAATACTTATCTCCATTGGTGCTTTGAGTCCGCATCGGTCCACAGAGATCAGTGTGTACCAGCTCAAGAGGTTTCTTCGTATGATGCTCCTTCGTCTTGAACATTACCCTCGTTTGCTTTCCCTTTTGACAAGAGTCACAAATGGGGTTTGAAGGCTTTTCAACTGTAGCCATACCTCTAACAGCCTTTGAATTGCAAATCTTTGACATGTTGCCAAAGTTTAGATGCCCAAGGCGTTTGTGCCACAACCAACTCTCTTCTGACCGACTCAATAAGCATGTCTTTTCAGCTCCATCTGACAAGGTGTAAAGATTTCCAGCTGTCCTTGACCCAGTAGCCACTGTTTTGCCGTTGCTACTCTTCTTGATAGCAAACCCATTCTTTGTAAAAACAACTTCGTGGCCCTTATCACAGATCTGGCTCACACTCAACAGATTGTGTCTCAATCCAGACACATATAAGACCTCTTCAGATCTGATCTTGTTTGCCATCAGCTGAACAACACCTTTTCCAACAATTTTGGCACCATCATTGTTACCAAACTTTACCGAACCACCTTCATAGTGCTGTAACTTGATGAATTTTTCTTTATCACCAGTCATATGACTCGAACAGCCACTATCAAGGACCCATGGTGCTGTCTTCTTTTGTGCATTGAAAGCGGTTTGCACAATGAGAGATTTCTTGCCTTTTTCTGCACTTTTCTTTGCCCTCCAAGTTTTGACTAACTTGGGTTTCTTTTCAACCTGAATTGGTTTAGTAGTAGGCAGCCTACAATCCCTAGCCATGTGTCCAAAATTATGACACTTGTAGCACTCAATATTGTGGCTATTTAGGATTGAGAAAGGGTTCCTTCTCACAACTGGGCTGTTTCTCACATAGAATTTACAATCTGCCCTTCTATGTCCATACCTATTGCAATGATAACAATAGCCATAAAATTTGTATCTTTTATATGGCTGGTTAGGCTTCATGTCCTTTCTCACTTGAATGGGCTCTTTTCTAGGCAGTGTGGGCTTCACAGAATTGGAAGGTGTAGTAACTTGCTTTACAAACACCGTCTCTACAGAAGGTGTAACCTTAGAAGATTCTCCATTCTCAAATCCTATTCCAAATCTGAAGTGAGGGGGTCTTTGAACTTTCAAAATTTCATTCAGCTTCAATGTACCATTGATAGCTTGAAACTCCTTGAGCTTTTGTTTCATTTGCATATTTTCAGTCCTTGCTCCAAGGATTTCATTCTCAAGTTTCATCACTTCCTCAGTTTTGGTACAGATTTGTATTTCTAGGACATCTACCATTCTTTTATACTCTTCTAATTCAGTTTTCAAAGCAATAACTGAAATTTCAGATTCATGAAGAAGTTTCAGATTTTTCTTACTTGATCTTCGCTCCTTGCTAAGCTCCTCAAGTGCAGCAATGAGCTCTTCTTCAAGATTCACTTCAGCCTCCTCTTCGTTTTCCAGCTCTTGCTCATCGTCTTCTTCAATAGTAACCATGAAGAGTGCTTCAGTCGCCTCGACTGATTCATCATCGTCCGAAGATTCAGACGTGCTGTCATTATGCTGACTGATGAAGCTCTTTGCTTTGCCCTTCTTTCTGAAATTCTTCTTCCATTACTCTTATCAACATAAGAGTCATTATCATTGTCTTCTTTCAGCGGGCACTTCGCAGCAAAGTGGCCAACACCGCCACAATTGAAGCATTTAAAGGGTAGCTTCCCTTTATACTTGCCATTGCTTCCTTTCTTCAGCCTTCTAATAAATTGAGCCTCAAGCTCATCATCATCAGAATCATGACCAGCAATCTCTTTTGCCTTTTTCTGAACTTTGAAGGCCGCTTCTCTATCCGATGAAGACGTCTTACCTATGCGCATCTCATAGGCAGTGAGAGAACCATGCAGCTCATCCATTGAAAACTCGTTCAGATCTTTGGCTTCTTCTATGGCTGAGACTTTAGAATCAAACCGGGGAAGGAGAGATCTTAGAACCTTTTTGACGATGACTGGTTCTTTAATCTCCTCTCCTAGTCCACGAATGTCATTCGTGACTTCATTCACCCGTTGCATGTAAGAATCAACATTCTCGCTATCCTCCATGCGAAGAGACTCAAATTGGGAGCGATGAGTTTGCAATTTCGCTTCTTTGATCTTCTCATCTCCTTCATGGATGCTTTTCAGCTTGTCCCAGATTTCCTTGGCTGTCTTGCATGCTATAACTTTGATCAGCTCGCTGTCAACAAGGCCGCTAAAGAGTGCATTCTGCGCCTTAGAGTCGTTGTCTGCTAACTTCTTCGTTGCAGCATCAGTGGGTACAATGGCAGAATTGTAACCGACTCTGACAGTCTCCCAGACATCATAGCCAAGAGATTTGATGAAGGCCTGCATTCTAATCTTCCAAAAGGAGTAATTAGAACCATCAAACAGAGGTGCTTTCATATTCGCTGTGCTGGTTGCCATGTGATTTGACAAAGATCACCCTTAGCGTGTTAAGCTTATCAAGGGAAACCTTACGCTCTGATACCAATTGTTAGATCTCGTGATCACTGAGAGGGGGGGGTGAATCAGTGATCTCTTTTAAACAGGTCCTTGCTAACAACAATTCAAATCAAACCACACAATTGACACCAGATTTTACGTGGTTCACCAAAAGGCTACGTCCACGGTTCAATCCTGTCCGAACAACAATCCGGTACAGGTCTGAATCTTATTTAGTCGCACCGACGACAAAGAGCACCAACCCTTAAATTCAGATAGCACCAACTATCTAGGAAGCACCGACTCCCTTAGGTTTCAGATAGCACCAACTATCTAGGAAGCACCGACTCCCTTAGGTTTCAGATAGCACCAACTATCTAGGAAGCTACAACTCCCTTTACAATTTGTCTGCACCCACAGACAGGATCACCAAACCCCAAAACACCAAGCACCAACTTGATGATTACAGCAAAGAAGATAAACTGATCTACAGCCCTTTCCCCTCTACAATTCTCTCTCTCTCAATCCCTTACAAATAGAAATCTAAAGCATAAAAGAGAGACTTATCTTATGAACGAAAATACCATCTTCATGAGGCTTCAAATTCGTCCACACTTGCTGTAGAAAGTTGCTCCACAACAGCAAGACACAAGCACCTTCTTCTCCAAGCACTCTTCTCTCCAAAACTCTCTCAAACTCTTCTTTCTTTGATGCTTGTTATTGAAAACGAGATTAGGAGTGTTTATATAGGTTTTAGCAACCCCAAAGAGTGTCCAAAATAGGCTACAATTCGTTTAGAAAGAGTCCCAAACGAATTACCAAAAATTCCTAACTTTTAGCAAAAGACTTCTAATTCTGCAATACTTGCTGTCTGTGTGTGCTCGGTCGACCGGCTGGGGACCTCGGTCGACCGGGTGAACTGGGCGCCTGACGAACTTTCAAAAAGTTGTAAGTTGTCAAATTCTGGAACCGAGCTCGGTCGACATCCTGGAAGCCTCGGTCGACCGCGTGCATGCTCAGTCGACCGCACCAGGAGCTGGGTCGACCGGATGACCTCTGTGTCAAAAAATAACTGTAAGCTCTGATTTTGCACTTTCTTCATGCTCGGTCGACCGGCCAGGGAGCTCGGTCGACCGGGTACACTGCACCAGGAAAAACTGATTTTCTTCACTGTTTTCCTTTTTCATTCTTCTTGAGCTCTATCACTTCCACTCTTTCAACACATGATTGAGACATAGTGTTGACAATAATTCCAATACAATTTGATGCTTGAGACACCAAACACACCAATGCTTCAAGATTCAACTCGATGCATCTCAAATTCCAACAGTTTCATCATCAAAGAAAGACACAACTTCTCCATTAGAGCACAACCGAGCTCCAAAGGTATAATCTACTTCCTTGCATGTTGTAGATTTATTATTATTGTTTCTATCTTATAGATAGATTGTATTTACTGATCATGATGGCTGAGATTGAGGACATAGATCTTGGATTGGGTTTTATAGCCTTCTGGATAGTTGATCCCTGCATCAAGTGGGTCAAAAGATTTTGAAACCTATCCTAAAGGCCCACCCTATTTCCAACACGTCCTGGTTACAAATTCTGAGCCACCACCTCGCAATCCACCTCAAGATGATGCGCTCACACGCATCCAGCAGTTGGAACAAAGCCAGCAGAGGATTGAAACTCTGATGGAAAACTTTCTCCTCGCATTCCAAAATCAGGTGAACAATGAACCTCCTCCGTATCTTCAAGATGATGAGGTGAATGGAGAAGAAAATAAGTCACGCGCCCTCACCAAAAAGGACATAGACAGTATCCTCGCAAAAGCTAAAAAAGAGGATATACTCAAGGAGCATGGGACCAAGCCACCATATCCCTTATGGATGGACTTGGTCCCATTCCCTACAAAATTCAAGCTTCCTACTCTCCAAACATACACGGGGAAAGGATCAGCCAGACAACTTGTTATCCACTTCAAAATCTTGACGGGAGCTATCGCGGATCAAGATGCACTCAAGATCTGCCTCTTTGCAAGTACCCTAAAAGGTACGGCCTTTGACTGGTACTCCACTTTGCCGGAGGAGTCCATCCAAAACTGGGCCATGCTAGAGTCACGCTTCCTTACTTACTTCAAAGGTGAGGATCATCCCGCTACTATGGCTCAGCTCTGCAGCCTAAAACAGGGGGAGAATGAGTCAACATACGACTTCATTCACAAGTGGAAAGCAATGGAGTACAAATGCTCATATGTACTACCACAAGCGTCGCTAGTTGACATCTGCCGAAACAACATGAGAGCAAGAATCCGCTACATGATCATCGGTAACAAATCAAAGAACCTGGGAGAACTCGTAGAAGCTTCCATGGAGGTTGAAATGTTGATCAAAGACCTCAATAGTCAGAAGTCATCAAGAAAGGAACCAACCACCATTGTAACCTCAAAACCAAAGAAAAATGAGGTCCTCAATATGCAAACCAAGTAAGCTCCTTAGCCACCGAAGAAAGCTGAAAACAAAGCTGCAGGTAAGAGACCTGAATTCTCTGACGCCTTCAAAGAGCGAGTAGAAAAAAAATACCCGTTTGATGAAGATGTTGATGAAATCTTCGGGGCTCTCGTGGCAAATGGCAAGCTCGCCTTGCCTGAACCCAAAAGACCAGGAGGTATTGGCAAAACCAACGATCCTCGGTACTGTCCATATCACCAGATGATCTCTCATCCTCTCAATCAATGCTTCATTGTAAGGGAGAAGATAAACGAGATGCAGAAAAATAGAGTCATTACTTTTGACAAAAACTATGGGTCTGCCTCTGTCAACATGGTGTCATGTGGACAAACATCAAAATCACCGAAGAAGAAGATCACTACTTCCTTCAAGGTGATAAAAAGAATTCAAACGTCTGAAGAGCTGGTTCCTTACCCGACACCAGACGGACAACCCATATGGGTACATCCCGATCTCCTAGAAGATGAAAAATGGGAGATCGTGAAAACAAAGCCAACAGCTCAACAACGAAGGCAGGCTAGGAAATGTCTCCTCAAGCTCAAACAGCAAGAGAAGACCCAGCCAAAATTAGAAGTCCATGAAAAGGCAGAGGCCTCCTTTACCGCTTCACTGGGGGCAATAGAAACGTCCCTTCTAGAGACTTCAAAGGGAGTAAGAAAATTCACTCTCAGTGATTTCATGCCACCTCAATTCAAGAAAGAAGCCACGCAGGGGCATCATGAAGAAGACCTGGTCTGATAATGAAGAAGACCAGGAGGCTGTACAAGAAAATGTTGTTGACCCAGTGCCCATCATTGATCCAGTGGAAATCAACCATGTTGAACCACTGTTGACACCAAAAATGTCACTTTGCCTCTTCAAGATCCAAAGAGCTACATGAAGTCGCAACCTGCCATAAATAGGCAATGCTACTTCCAAAAAATCAAATCTTGTCATAGTCAAACAAAAACTGCAAGATCCTTCAAGACAGCCAAAAGAGGAGTACACAAGAAGTTTCAGGCCATTCAAAATCATTTGGCCTAACTTCGCTTCTCCGGCAGCTGAAAAGGAGCTCCCCGGCGGCAAAAGCATCGGAGACACCAATCTTCGATCAGAGTCGACGGATGGTCTCAAAATACATCCAAAAAGCTCCACGTCAAGTTTCCGAGTCAAACCGACAACGTTTGACCCTACATAAACCCTCGAACAGCTAAATCAAGCCTCTCGGCGGTGAGAACCACCGAGGCCATCACTCATCAAATAGAGCACATGGACGGCTTCAAAAATGCTTACAAAGGGCTACACGTCAAATTTCAGGTCATTTCGATAACATTTGACCATAGTTTGACGCTCGGAAGCCAAATCAGGCCTCTCGGTGGCAAACCTCCCCGGGACCATGGTTTGCAAGACAGAGCCTATGGATCATCTTAAAATGACTCCAATAGGTTCCCTGTCAAATCTCAAGTCAATCGGACATCGGTTGACCGCACATCAAACCGCGATATCTTCATCGCGACAAAAGCGAGTCTACTGGTGATAGGACCCCAAACGGCTTCAAAACTCAAACAAAAGCCTATGGTTGATCTTATTTATTGCTTAGGAGGCTTCACACCAAATTTCAGGTCATTCCGACATCGTTTGACAGAGTTTCAGTTTCTGACGGAAAATCGGCAGCTCTGCGCGACAAAGTCTTCGGCTTTCTCAGGAAATTGGAAACTTTGCAAAATAAAATGCAAGGATTCTTATCAGGTTTCCTATAGTGGAATCAGGCCAATAAATGGTCAAAAATGTCAAGGAAAAATACAGAAGAAAAAAGAATCGAAAAACAGCAAAAATGGACACAAAACGGACACAAAAAGGGGGAAAACCCCCCAGGGTCGCCGACCCCTGCGGCCCTGGCCCAGGGTCGCCGGCCCCTGCGGCCCTGGCCCAGAGTCGCCGGCCCCTGTGACCCTGGAGCCCGAGATCGCCGGGAAGGCCCCGGAAACCCCGGTTTTCGCCGTTTTTCGCGATTCGAAGCGTCCGGCCTCTGGTATTTTCCAAAACTCATACTTTTGAGACACCAAATCCTCTGACATTCGTCAAAAACATGGGTTAATCGTCAAGAGTATAGAAAATAACATTGATCGCCACCCAGTCAACCAAAAAAAAGTGTGCTTTCTACCCGACCGATCGAGAAATCGACAGGATAGATGGCACCAACCCGCTGATGGCAACCAACACCTGAAGTTACATGGTCATCCGATGTCGATCTACATAAAAATCCATCGATGATCATCGCCAGAAGAATCCCAAAAGACGCGGCATGGCCCGCGACTCTTCAACTGCTCCGCGACCACTTAATGCGATTAATTGACTAGCTTTATTATAGTCATTAATCCATTTCTTTGGACGGACCAATCAGAAGCAAGCATTCGGGAGTTACAAGTCAAGAGATTCATAGCATTTAACCCATGAAACTCCTCCCATCATGGCGATTAATGGCGATTAAATGCCCTCAATCTCCTTCAGCCAATCAGAAGCCAAGAAAAAGGAGTTACAAAATAGAGAATTCAATCTTGTAACTCCTCCCTTTATGTAGCTTTATGACAATTAAGGCTCATAAACCCTCCTAAATGGCTACCTAAAAGCCTATAAATAGGAGAGCTCTCCAAGAATAAAAAAGACAGACAACAGACTGCAGAAAATCCGAAAACTCAAACAGAAAAAGGCATCAGAAATGTAAGAGAGAAAACTCTGCGGAAATCCTACATCGACCACCGCTACAAGGTGACAAAAGTCCCTTGGGGGGTACCCCCCCCCCCAAGGTCCTTGCCTTCTCCTTCTGCCGCCAATGGCTTAGACATGGCTTTTCACCCCGTCTACTCGGCTTTTTATTGGACATAGGACCTTCTTTTGGTCTTTGTTCTCTAAAAACCTGAGGTTTTAGCCAAGCCAAGCGAATCAATAGCATCATATGTTCTCATCTGCATGGATGATGGCGAAGTCCACATATGGCTTGCAACCGTCAATCTGAACGGGTCCCCCACAATCTCCTGAGAAGTTAGATCCTCCTTTTCTTGCTTTTCATTGTAGTTCGTATTTTTTTAAAAGAGACAAAAAAATCACACTCTTGTCTTTCATTATTGATAAGGATTGTAAATCGGCTATAAACGCCAAAATCGGCTATAAACGCCAAAAATCGGCTATAAATGCCAAAATCGGCCATAAATGCCAAAAAATCGCCTTTCACGGCAAATCAAGAAAATGTCTCTTTTCTTAAATATATGTGCAATGGAAAACTTGAAAGAAGTTGATTTCTTTTTTAGTTGCGAAGGTTGATCTCCGGATCACCACTTGCAATTCCAAGTAAAATAGAAAATCTGGCACACCCACACAAAAGAAATGTTGACCCACGCCCCTTGCCCCCCGGGTTACGAAAGGGTCGGACCCAACGGACTCCCACGTCCGCCGACCTCGGTAGGACCAGGCGCCAGGAGCGCGGTCCATCAAGCTGGCACACCCGGTGGGACCCGTTCATTTGAGAACACGATGCTAGAAATAAAATATTTGCATATCATATATTTTGCTCTATGCTTATATTTCTTTTCTCGATTCCTTGGCCACTTTCTAATTGGTGGCCTACGTTGGATTCCGCATCTAAAAAAATGAGATGAGATTTTTTGGGAATTTCTAATTCTTTGAATTTATTTCCACTCTTTCTCTTTTAAAAAAAAAAAAAAACAAAAATCAGATTTTTCATTTTGGATTCAAAATTGAGAAACCTTGATCCGTTCCTATCGTTCATCGCGCTTGCAGAAATGTTGAGCCTGTTCGACTAAGGTTTTGGGCCATCGTTTATGTTCATTAAAGATCTAAAAAAAATTAAAAAAAAACAAAAAATCAGATTTCTCATTTTGGGTTCCAAATTAAGAAACCTTGATCCGTTCCTATCGTTCACCGTGCTTGCAGAAATGTTGAGCCTGTTCGACTAAGGTTTTGGGCCATCGTTTCTCTTCGATGAGTTCATTAAAGATCTAAAAAAAAATTATTAAAAAAAAATAAAAAATCAGATTTTTCATTTTGGATTCAAAATTGAGAAACCTTGATCCGTTCCTATCGTTCATCGCGCTTGCAGAAATGTTGTGCCTGTTCGACTAAGGTTTTAGGCCATCGTTTCTCTTCGATGAGTTCATTAAAGATCTAAAAAAAATGAGATGAGATTTTTTGGAAATTTCTAATTCTTTGAATTTATTTCCTCTTTCTCTTTTCAAAAAAAAAAAACAAAAAAAATCAGATTTTTCATTTTGAATTCAAAATTGAGAAACCTTGATCCGTTCCTATCGTTCATTGCGCTTGCAGAAATGTTGAGCCTGTTCGACTAAGGTTTTGGGCCATCGTTTCTCTTCGATGAGTTCATTAAAGATCTAAAAAAAAAACAAAAAAAATTAGATTTCTCATTTTGAATTCAAAATTGAGAAATCTTGATCCGTTCCTATCGTTCATCGCGCTTGCAGAAATGTTGAGCCTGTTCGACTAAGGTTTTTGGCCATCGTTTCTCTTCGATGAGTTCATTAAAAATAAAAATAATAATAAAAAATAATAATATTAATAATAATAAAATAAAAAAGACATAGACCACTAAGGTTAAACCAATTGCGTTCCTTGATCATGGTTGATTCAAGAAAAGCCTTGTCCAGAGTGTGGAGACAGCTTGACTGTTCTAGGCAAGGGTCCTCCAAACGGGTTCATTAAGTAATCCTACCCTTACCTGGGGACAATTCTATCAATCAAGATTTCATAAGACCGGGTTAGGAGGCCTATGTGTACTCTCTCGTCTTTTAAATAAATTTTTTTCAAAAATAAATTTTTTAAAAATAAAATTTTTAAATAAAAAATAAAAAATAAAAAAAATTTTCAAAAAAAAATCTTAAAAAATAAATAAATAAATAAAAAAAGTTTTTTTTTAAAAAAATCTTCAAAAAAAAATCTTCAAAAAAAAAACTTCCGTCATTTTGGGTTTAGATTGGAGAAATCTTGGTCTTCTCCTTTCTGAGCACTGGCGCTCGCGGAAATCGCTGAGCCCGTGTTCAGATTGGAGTGCCTTTTGCTCTCTTTGATGAACCCGATATTGGCCTTTCAAAAAAAAACTCGTCATTTTTAGATTCAGATCCGAGAAATTATGGTTCATTTCTTTCTGAGCACTGGCGCTCACGGAAATCGCTGATCCCGTGTTCAGATTGGAATACCAACTGCTCTCTTTGATGAATCCAATCTTGACCTTTCAAAACAGAGAATCTCATCTCATGGATGCGGTCTTAAAACATTTGTGTCTAGCGGTACTAGTACGCCCTTTCAGGGTCTACTGTATTGCGACTAGCACATCTGTAACTCCAACTTTATATTCTTCTTACCTCGAGCAATCTCTGCTTCTCGATAAGTCGAACTTAAGTTCACAATTGCTTCTAGCAGTCACTAAGATGCTCATTCTGGGCTTACCATACCTGCGATCAGAACAATTGTACCCTCTATGGCATTTTGCCTTCCTCATATTGCTTGGGTCATCTCCCTCGAGCAATTTGAAAAGACGAAACCATAGAACTTCCCATTTATGATCATTGTTCTTGTGATTACTAATGGATGTGGTCTTGTTTTAGAGATTTTCGAAAAAACTAACAATGGCAGCATCGCTTACCATTGCTTTCGATGAGAACAAGCACCAAGTCATGCTTCAACAGAAAAAAACTACGTGCACCTACAAGCGCCCCATCAGCTGCCGAAGCGTTAACTCCCTCGACAACTCTCTAAGCTCCGGGTCGACCTCGACTCCCCGGACTATCGTCTTTGGGATGCTGGGACCATTCCCACTTCCCGAGGGACAAACTGCTCCCTCCAAAAAGCAGAAACTCGCCTCTCAACGTGTCACTACCGTAACACCAAAGGCGAGCACTAGAAGGCCCGAAGCCCGTGGCAGCCCCACGAAGCCTCGACCAGCAAACGACCAGGTCTATCCCAAGACTTGGTCCCCAAGACCTTCACCAAAACAAAGAAGGTCCCAAACATCTACCAAGCCAGCATTCTTGGCCCCACTCAAGGAGAACCAGTTCTACCCTCTTGCGTACATGAAAGAGGAGAGACTCATCTCCAACCTGACTCCCAAGTCAAACCAGCATGAGCCGACTTGTTCCTACAAGCCCAAAATCAAGTCATGCATCACAAGGCCTCTGCAAGCACCTGCTAAGGCCTACAAACCTGCAGTTCGACCCTTCATCTCTATAGGGGTTGAACTCCAAAAATTCAAAGCTTCGCTGCGACAGGCGAAGGACAGGGTTCGCATCCTGTCCTTGCCCAGCTACAAAGAAGACAGGCTCGGCTGCTGCGCCCGAGGGAGCACATCCTTCATCGTCAAAGCCCAGCCAGAGCTGACCGAAGCTCAAATTGCTCGTCGTATACGCCGCCGCGCATCATATCGGCAAAAGAGACTAGAGAATCAAAGGACCCAGCCTCCTACACTTCAAGTCTCTCCCAAATGGGTCGAAAAAGAAAGACCCAACCAAGTTGCTGCCGTCCATATGGTTGGAAAAACCAGAAGGCGCCAAAAGTCAGTAATAAAAATCCATGTCCGACGTCCGATGACCCGCAGCGTCTCCAGGACAAGAAGACATTCAGAAGAATCCCCTACTCCTTCAAGCAAAAGACGGCAGAGTGATCCTTCCTCAAGCTCTTCTTTAAAAAGAATGAGCCCCAGCTCAGTCGCCAGGACCGTTTCTTCGTTCGAATCACGAAGGGTGAATGTCTTGGCAACAAATTCTGAGCCACCACCCCGCAATCCACCTCTAGATGATGCGATCACCCGCATTCAGCAGTTGGAACAAGGCCAGCAGAGGATTAAAACTCTGATGGAAAACCTTCTCCTTGCCTTCCAAAATCAGGCAAACAATGAACATCCTCCGAATCATCAAGACGATGAGGTAAATGGAGAATAAAATGAGTCACGCGCCCTTACCAAAAAGGACGTAGACAGTATCCTCGCCAAAGCAAAAGAAGGGGATATACTCAAGGAGCATGGGATCAAGCCACCATATCCCTTATGGATGGACTCGGTCCTGTTCCCCACAAAATTCAAGCATCCTACTCTTCAAACATATATGGGGAAAGGATCAGCCAGACAGCACGTCATCCACTTCAAGATCCTGACGGGAGCTATCGCGGATCAAGATGCACTCAAGATCCGCCTCTTTGCAAGTACCCTAAAAGGTACGATCTTTGATTGGTACTCCACTCTGCCGGAGGACTCGATCCAAAACCGGGCCATGCTAGAGACATGCTTCCTGACTCACTTCAAAGGTGAGGATCATCCCGCTACTATGGCTCAGCTCTGCAGCCTAAAACAGGGGGAGAATGAATCAACATATGACTTCATTCATAAGTGGAAAGCAATGGCGTACAAATGCTCTGATATACTGCCACAAGCGTCGCTAGTCGACATATTCTAAAACAACATGAGAGCCAGAATCCGCTCCATGATCATCGGCAGCAAATCAAAAAACCTGGGAGAACTCCTAGAAGCTTCCATGGAAGCTGAAATGGTGATTAAAGACCTCAACAGTCAGAAATCATCAAGAAAATAGCCAACCGCCATTGCAACCTCTAAACCAAAGAAGAAAGAGGTCCTCAATGTGCAGACCAAGTCAGCTCCTCAGCCACCAAAGAAAGCTGAAAACAAAGCTGCGGGTAAGAGACCTGAACTCTCAGATGCCTTCAAAGAACGAGTAGAGAAGAAATACCCGTTTGATGAAGATGTTGATGAAATCTTCGGGGCTCTTGTGGCAAACGGCAAGCTCACCTTGCCTGAACCAAAAAGACCGGGTGATGTTGGTAAAACCAACGATCTCGCATCCTCTCAATCAATGCTTTGTTGTGAGGGAGAAAATAAACGAGATGTGGAAAAATGGAGTCATCACCTTTGACCAAAACTATGGGTCTGCCTCCGCCAACATGGTGACATGCGGACAAACATCAAAATCACCGAAGAAGAAGATCACTACTTCCTTCAAGGTGATAAACTCAATCCAAGCGTTTGAGGAACTGGTTCCTTACCCGACACCAGACGGACAACCCATATGGGTACATCCCGATCTCTTGGAAGATGAAAATTGGGAGGTCGTGAAAACAAAGCCTACAGCTCAGCAGCGAAGGCAGGCTAGGAAGCATCTCCTCAAGCTCAAAAGGTAAGAGAAGACCCAGCCAAAACAAGAAGTCAAAGAAAAGGCAGAGGCTTCCTCTACCACTTCACTGGAGGCAACAAAAACATCCCTTCCAGAGACTTCAAAGGGGGTAAGAAAATTCACTCTTAGTGATTTCATGCCACCTCAATTCAAAGAAGCCATGTAGGAGGCATCATACTCTTGCAATTCGGTAGTTGGATTCTCCATTGATGGATACGAGTCCAGCGACACCGATGATGGATTCTAATCCAACTACACAGATGAATCGGAGGAATCCCTTGAAACAGGAGAATATCTCTCCGATGAAGAATGGGTTCCTAAGTCTCATCTTATGCCAGTAATCTGGTATAACCCTCTACAGCCACAAGGATCCTGGTCTGATGATGAAGAAGACCAAGAGGCTGTACAAGAAGATGCTACTGACCCAGCACCTCTCATTGCTCCAATGGAAATCAACCGTGTTGAGCCACAAAGAGTTGATGAAGAAGAAGATTTGGCTCCCATTCCTGATCTTGAAGAATATGCAAGGATCTTGCAGCGTCTCGCTCTAGAACAAGAGCAAGAACGCGTCAACGAACCTCCTCGCAATCCAAAGCTTGAAGTCCCTGAAGACCATCAGGTACATCCTCCCTTAACTCCTGAAAATGGAGAAAATTGCTGGATAGACGGTCCTCTTACATCCGAGGATGAGACTGACTCCGATCAGGCAAAGTCTCCCGTCAGAGCTCCCTGCAATGTGATAATTCATGATTATAGCTCTTCCGAAGCATCCTCTGATGAGAGCACTTACACTCCGGCGACGCCTAGCAATGTATCTTCTGAAGCCACCTCGTCTCACGTGACTTTCACTGAGATGACACCCTCTTAGGTTTCTTCTCCTGAGACTGTGACTTCAAGGTTCACACCCTTCCTGACTGAAGAATTCCTAGCTATTGATGCTTGGGACGATGAATTAGTCAACGAAGAAGAAAGGTTGCTGGATGCTGTTCAGGACTTGTTCCCGGAAGATGCTCCGTGCAACACGATCACTGAGGATGGAAACTCTGCTGCTGATACATCCTCAACAAATGAAAAACGACAGCCTCTTGATCCTGAAGACAATCTTCCAAATGAAGACCCTTCTCAAGAAGCTCTCAAAATTGGTAAAGGCACCCGCTCTGGCCGGGACTACCACAAAAATTACAACCAATCTTCCTTTACATATGTAAATCCTTCGGGAAAAGATGTTGTAAGCGCCCCTAATGGCAACAATGATGAACATGCAGGCCCTAAGGAGGCTTTCAAGTATGACTTGATTGAGCACTTCAAGCACATACCTGCACGTCTGCACATCCTAGATTTGTTGCGAATGTCTCCGCACACTCGTGATAATCTCATCTCAGAATTACAAAAGCTGAATGAGGATGTCGACAAACATGCCCCATAAGTCCTCCAAATTGAAATGGATTACTGGGTCAAAAAATCAGAAGCCTCCTCAAAGGGAGAAAATAAGAAAACTGAGGGATCATGCATTGAATGCCTCTCGGTTAAAAAAGCAGCCAGTGCAACCATCGCCTTCACAAAGGACGACCTCCTACTTGGCGAAACCAGGCATAACCGACCCCTGTACTTCATAGGCTACATCAAGGAAATGCCTATGCACAGAGTTCAGATCGACCCAGGTTCTGCACTCAACCTCATCTCCACATCGGCTCTCGAAGAGTTAGGCATCCCACCCAGCAAACTGAGCCACACATCTGTATCTATCTTTGGATACGATGGGAGTACTCAAAGGCCTATCGGCAAAATCAGGTTCAAGTTGCAGATCGGTGATCTTATTTCTGAGGTCACAGTGTATGCAATAAAAACCCCTTCATGCTATAACATCCTTCTCGGACGCCCTTGGATCCACAAGAATGGCGTTGTCCCTTCAACTCTACATCAATGCATCAAGTTTGTTGGCGACGACGGCATAATACATCGAGTCTTTGCGGACAAAAAACCCTTCAAAGGTAAAGAAGTCCACTTTGCAGATTCACAGATGTATGAAGATGAAAAAGAACAAGAGGAGAAGCACATAGCACCCTTTACCAAAAATCCTCACAAAAATAGAAGCAAGGCTCCTCAACAAGCACCGGAAGAAAACAAACCATCCGGTAAATCCGAAGAGGGCATTCAAACTCCCATCATCATCTCCCTCAAACCTTCAAAGCCATTGGTCATCACAACTAACGTGAAAAGGGCAAAGCAAAAGCCTGTGGGCAAATTTGTTGTCTCTTTCGTGTCTACAATGCAAGACACGGACTCGGATTCAGAGCCAGAAGACGACACATCGTCAAGCCAAGCTGACACTCAGCAAGTTCGGCCTGCTCTCACTCCAATGGAGACAACTTCTGACATAGAAGATCCTACATCGGCTTCCTTCGTTGTTCCAGCAACTTCAGCAAAGAAAAAACCGATCTTCTTCCATAGATCGGATGCTTCTTCATCAAACTCCATTCTTGAACCTTTGCAAAATGATGGTATGCCTCAGCTATCCTTATATAGTTCTGTGGCACAAGCTATTATGAAGAAAATGGGCTATGACGCTCAAAACCCAGTCGGTTTGGGAGAAGGACGCGGTATTCTCACGCCATTAGGGCCCGTCTTGACCAAAAGCCAGCTGGAAGATTGGAGACTCTACTGCTATATAGAAAAGTCTTCACACGGGTTAGGGTATGATCCCGACACTCCCTTGAGACAGTTGACACAAAGGCTTAAAAGTCAATATACTGACCAAGCCTCAACATCTCAAGTCCATGAAGACATCGATCTCCTTGGAGATCTCTTTGATGAGTCACCTAAAAAAGATCCAGGAAGCTCATCCAATTGGCACGATTTCTCCGAAAATGAAGAGGAGTTGTCCGATGGCACAGACGTGTGGTCTTCTTGACCCAGAAGAACCCTCATCTCCAAAAGAAGTAGCATACTTCAACCCGGTTTCAACAGGTGATTGGGATCATCTCATAGCAAGCCTTGCGAAAATTACCGATCAAGAAGACCCATGGAAAGGAACAAAACCTTGGTCTGGAAATGCCTTTGAAACCCCAGAAGGTTTCGTTGAGCTGGAAGCCTCCGAAAATATTGTGGAGGAACCACCTTCGAACCTTCCAACAGAAGATCCTGTTCAAAAGATAGACTTGGGAACACCAGATAACCCACGTCCTGTATTCATAAGCAAGAATATAAAGGATGATGAGTTACCCGAGTATATCGCCTTTCTTCGTGAGTTCGTTGATTGCTTTGCATGGTCTTACGCTGAAATGCCTGGCTTAGACTCCAAAATAGTGGTTCACAAGCTCAATCTTCAAGAAGACATCAAGCCTGTCAAGCAAGGCCAAAGAAGACTCTGTCCAGATGTGATGGATAAAATTGAACAAGAAGTTCAAAAACTCAAAAGCGTCGGCTTCATCCGTGAGGAACAACATCCTGAATGGTTGGCCAACATTGTCCCCGTGACAAAGAAAAACGGGCAGATCAGGATCTGTATTGACTATAGAGACCTGAATGGCAAATGCCCAAAAGATGGATTTCCGCTCCCCATACCAGAGCTAATGATCGATAATACCTGTGGATTCGAGCGAATGACATTCATGGATGGTTTCTCTGGCTACAATCAGATAAAGATGCATCCTGAAGATGAAGAACATACATCTTTTCGGACCCCATTTGGCGTGTATTGCTACACTGTCATGCCATTTGGTCTGAAAAATGCTGGTGCCACATAGCAGAGGGCTATGATGAAAATATTCCAAGATATGCAGCACAAGACGGTTGAATGTTACGTTGATGACCTCGCCGTCAAAAGCAAAAGAAAAGAAGATCATCTCAAAGACCTTCGAGAAGTCTTCCTCCGGCTTCGCAAACACAAACTGCAGATGAATCCTTTAAAATGCTTTTTCGGCGTCTCGTCGGGTAAGTTCCTCGGATTCTTAGTTCGGAAAGCTGGAATAGAGATTGACCCTATAAAAGTCAAAGACATTCTAGAAATGCCCTCTCCAAGAACCTTGAGAGAACTCAAAGGGCTTCAAGGGAGATTGGCCTACATTAGACGGTTCATCTCCAGTCTTTCGGGGAAATGCCGTCCATTCTCCCGGTTGATGAAAAAAGGTGTAAACTTTGTCTGGGATGCTGACTGTGAAGCTGCTTTCCAAGACATCAAGTCATACCTGACAAAACCTCCAGTGTTAGCTGCTCCTACCACTGGAAAACCATTCATCTTGTACACAAGAGCCCTAGATCACTCTTTAGGAGCTCTGCTTGCGCAAGAAAACGATCAAAGAAAAGAAGCTGCTCTATATTACCTCAGCCGCATGCTAGTAGGTGTAGAGCATCGCTACTCTCCAGTCGAAAAAGAATGTCTTGCGGTGATATTCGCCGTACAAAAGCTGCATCACTACTTGCTTTCCAACATAGTATACCTGGTCTCGAGGGTCAACCTCTTGGAGGTCCTTGTCACAAAGGCAGATTCTCTCAATGCTCGACTAGCAAAATGGTCCATCCTTCTATCACAATTTGATATTAGGTATGTACCACAAAAGGCAATCAAAGGGCAAGCTCTAGCGGACTTCCTTGCAGAGCATCCATTGCCTAAAGATTCTCCACTCAGAGATGATCTCCCAGACGAACCAGTCTACAATGTGGAGACTTTCTCATAAAGTGCCTCCTAGGACATGTACTTTGATGGTGCAACCAGGACAAATGAAAAAAGACAGCTGATCTCGGGAGTTGGCATCCTCTTTGTTAGCCCCGACAAATACATGATTCCACACGCTTTCTCGCTACTGGAACCATGCATAAACAATGCAGCTGAATATCAAGCTCTGATCCTAGGATTGGAACTCGCCATCGAATCCGGTATCACCATGCTGGAAGTCTTTGGAGACTCTCAACTGATCGTCAACCAGATGAATCAGAAATTTGAAGTCAGGAAGCCAGATTTACTGCCTTACTACAACAAGGCACAATCACTTCTGCGAAAGTTTGACATCTGTCACATCACCCACATTCGTAGAGGTGAAAACATACGTGCAAATGCCCTACTGGACTTGCCTCATCCATGGCAATCCAGGAAAGGGAAAACATGCAAATCACAGTGTGCGAAAGAAGAATCCTTCCTCCTCTTAACACACACCAAGCAGTTGCTGAATGCCACCAAGTGGTTGGAAATTGGATTTCAATCCTTCAAACTTCAATCGGCGACTGGAGGGATCCGTTCATTGATTACATTATGTTCGGAATCCTACCTGAAGATCCAAAAGAACGGGTAAGCATCCAAAGGCGAACCCCAAGCTTTCATTTGGATATTCCTTCAAAAATCCTTTACAGGAAATCCTTCAACGGAGTACTTCTACGCTGCTTGTCACAACAAGAGGCTGAGGAAACACTCAAAGAAGTTCATGCTGGTCTTTGCGGAGCTCATCAAGCTGGTCCCAAGCTCTATGATCAGATAAAAAGGTTAGGATACTACTGGCCTACTGTCGCGACCCCGGACCGGGACTAGGGGAGGATCCGAGTCCGGGATCGGGACATGGGGGTGATGCCGCGACACGTGCATCTCTTTGGTTAAGCCGCACACGGAATTAAAAGAACATTTGTCCGTGTACGTGATTTCCCACAGGGTTCCGCGGTGAGGATTATCTATACACATCATCTTACATATAACCATATCAAATATATTCTCAAGATTGCGGAAGCGTGTAGCAAACCATATTAATACTATTCAATTCCATAAATAAGACTGATTTATGATTAACATAACAAGATATCAGAATGAGCAATGATCATAAGCATATTTCCCCAAAAGTAAATTTAAGTGTATTTACAAAATATCAATTGATTAATGCCCCAAAATAACGGTCAACAAAGACCGTACAACCAAAGGAAACCCAAAATAAAGATATCATAAGTTCCCAAAATGTATCGTTCTCAAGGCAAGGCCGAATGTCTACATGACATCATCGGCTTGCCACTCAATCACTCGCTGCGGTTCACCGACCGCCTCCTCTGGCTCTTCCTCAATGGCAATAAGCTCGGGACCTAAGTACCAAAATAAATGGATCAGGCACGACGGTCTGGCAGGTGGGTGAAAAGATATAACAATAATTCAAAACAATGATGCCTTTAGAAACATAGTAGAATCTAGATAAATAATGAATTTTCATAAAAGAAGGATGCATCATTTAAAAGAGATACGTATGCGATAAAATCATGTAAAGGTACCAATGATTCAGGAACTAGCAAGATAGCAACCACACAAAGCTAAATCCTCTCTCACAAAAGTGATAAGAGCACATCGGGACATTGATCTCAGTCACACGAGGTGAGGAGAATCAACGACGTTGACCTCAGTCACACGAGGTGAGGAGAATCAACGATTTTTATATAATAAATACATATAATACTCTGCGGGACCACGGTAGCGAACCGGGTATATCGGGGCGAGGCGGGAACCATACTGCAGCGGGTATAACTGAAGGGGGATATCCAAACCGGTGGATCAAACCGATAAGGTTATCCAAGCTTAGTGGTGCCGACTCATAGGTAACATGCGAAAATCAAAGCAAATAAATACACATAACGGGGCGAGAACCCATAGGTACAAAACATATAAAAGTCGGGACGGGTCTAAACAAATTAACAAATGGTAACACAATGTTCTCGGTTCAAGAGTACTCACAAATCACAGGTTGAAATCCCAAAATAGGGGATTGGTTGAAAATCAAATACAAATAGTTTCCAATACCTTTACAGGCTAACAATAGGGTTTCTAGAATTGAATCAGTGTGAATAAGGTCCCGTATGTCGGTTATGATGAAGTTTTGGTACTCTTTAAGAATTAGGGACATTCCGGGTCCTTATACACATTGGTCAATCTATAAAATCTCATAGGATCTCCATGATAAGTTTCCATTTTCCTTCGGACTTCACGTAATACTTCACAAGTCCTTAAATAACAATGGGGCTCCAAACAATACCTCCCCACTACAACCCATTACAATTTACCTAAATATTTCATGGGTTTAAATGCATCATTACGAGTTCAATGTCTTCAAATAAGAAGAGAATGGATGGAGTTGAATTGGACTTGAGTATGGGCTTGAAATAAATTTGGATAATAGTCCCTCAATTCCTTTAATATACAGTTCATCTCATTTCAGTCCGATCGATCGGACTCATTGGCCGATCGATCGGTCCTGAATCGTTCCCAGTTATTTACAGTCCGATCGATCAGACCTGATGGGCGATCGATCGGTCCTGAAAACACTCTCAGTTATTTACAGTCCGATCGATCGGTCCTGAAAACACTCTCAGTTATTTACAGTCCGATCGATCGGACCTGATGGGCGATCGATCGGTCCTGAAAACACTCTCAGTTATTTACAGTCCGATCGATCGGACCTGATGGGCGATCGATCGGTCCTGCAACGAATCTCAACCCATTTGGTTGAATTCTTCTCTTGTCCAACTCTTATCCATTTCCTTTCTTTCCCCTTCTTCCAAACATAACTTCATGAATATTTGGGCTATTCCTTGACCTCCTTATCTCATCAAATCATCATTCAAAATCAATAATACTAAACTATCAAACATGATTAACCATTAAAACTATTAATGAAGACAAATCAAGATTTTGCATAAAACATGATAAAACACATGAGAATCGTTTCATCCACTTGCCTTGGGTCCAATGCAAAACAAATTGAGCTCTAATCACCTTTTAAGCCCACAATCAAACACCTAAACATAAAACCCCCAAATCCAAACCCTAGATTATCAAAATCCAAGTAAAACAAAACGGAATCTTCCAATAAATGAAATGGAGCTTCCCTAGGGCTAAACAAATAGGATTATAAAACTTTTAGGAAGATTACTTACAAGGAAGTTCTTCAAAAAGCAA
The DNA here is from genome assembly GCA_012931725.1 of Litsea cubeba. Lineage (NCBI taxonomy): Eukaryota > Viridiplantae > Streptophyta > Magnoliopsida > Laurales > Lauraceae > Litsea > Litsea cubeba. The sequence continues at coordinate 16,317,962 of CM022951.1, forward strand.
GGTGTTGTCCAAAGGAAATCTTGGAGTGGGCGGTTTTCATCAAAAATGGTTTCAAGATGAAGCCCTTGAGATGAGAAAGAAGATTGTAGCCTCTAATTTTCCATTAGCACTAGCTTAGTGGGGGATTGAAGATGAAGAAGCAAGAAAAAGGGTAAGGGAAAACCCTTAGGGCTGGGATTTCTCTTCTCCTCTAGGGTTTTTGCCAGAAATGGGAAAAATGAAGAAGAAGCTTTCTATATATAGTAAGTGAGGATGGGGCCCATAACTTAAAAGACTTCTCGGGCTCAAAATATGATTTTCGGGGCTTCAAACAAATTCGACGAAGAAGACAAAGTTGATCGGCAAAATTTCTAGTTTCCAAAAAGTATATATTTTGCACATTTTGGTGATATTGAAATCTGTGTCCAGATTTTGGGTAAAAAGACCATTTTGCCCTCAATCTGTGAAAAATCGGGTTTAGGTTCCTCGAATGGAAACGATGTCAACATGAAAGTTGTAGGGATTAGCAAGATAATTCCAACGAGGTTAAAAACACGATTTTTGGAAATCATCGGTAAACCCCCAATCTCACACAATTCGTAACAAGAACCCCCCAAAGGGTCCCACAAGTAAAAAGGCTCTCCAAATTCCCCAAAGCTATTATAAAAGCTATTCTAATCCCAAACTAATTCAAAAACCACTAAATACACTTAAAGCTAAAACACAACTTAATCAACTCTAAACGAGGTCTCTCGGGTCGGGGTCTTACATCCTCCACCCCTTAGGACATTTGGTCCTCCAAATGGAAATTAAAACTCACCTCCGGTAGGAGATGTGGGTACTTCTTCTTAACTTGATCCCATAATTCCCATGTTGCTTCTTCTGGTCCATGATTTTCCCAAAGCACTTTGACCCACTGAATAGTCCGAGTTCTCAATTCTTGTTCCTTGGTGTCAATGATCTGCTTAGGCTTCTCAACATAGGTCGCATCTTCTCGAATTTCCAACAGCTCATAACGAAGTATGTGTAGTCTGTCGGGAACGTACTTCTTTAACATAGACACATGGAATACATTGTGTACACCGGAAAGTTCGGGTGGTAAGGCTAACCTGTAAGCCACATCACCAATCCTACTCACAATGTCGTACGGTCCAATGTATCTCCTAGATAATTTGCCCTTCTGTCCAAACCTCAAGGTTCCACAAGTAGGTGACACTTTCAAGAAAAACTTATCTCCTTCTTTGAACTGTAAATCCCTTCTGTGAGAGTCTGCATAACTCTTTTGTCTACTCTGAGCCACTTTCAGACGTTCTTGGATCAACTTGACCTTGTCACTTGTCTCACTAACAATGGTCGGTCCATGGAAACTGCGAGTACCAACTTCTTCCCAACAAACAGGTGTTCTACATCTTCTGCCATACAAAGCCTCAAAAGGTGCTATACCGATACTCGAGTGGAAACTATTGTTGTAAGCGAACTCACACAACGGTAAGGCTTCATCCCACTGAGTCTTGAAATCTAATACACAAGCTCGGAGCATATCCTCAAGTGTCTGAATTGTCCTCTCGGACTGACCATCGGTCTGTGGGTGATAGGCTGTGCTGAACTGTAACCTCATACCCATAGACTCATGCAATGTCTTCCAAAATCTTGAGACAAATCTGCTGTCTCTATCGGATGTGATGGAAACTGGCTATCCATGACGACTGACAATCTTTGTGACAAACAATTGTGCCAAAGGTAACATATGCATTTTCTTCCCAGTCTTCATCGGTAGGAAATGAGCTGACTTGGTGAGACGGTCCACTATGACACAAATAGCATCGTTGCCCTTGCTAGTTTTCGGTAATCCCAAGATGAAATCCATAGTAATGTGCTCCCATTTCCACTCCGGAATTTCTAATGGCCGTAGTAACCCTGGAGGCTTCTGGTGTTCCGCCTTGATCAATTGACATATCATACAATGAGAGACGAAAGCTGCTATCTCTCTCTTCATGTTATTCCACCAAAATCTGCCCTTCAAATTCTGGTACATTTTCGTACTGCCCGGGTGTATGGAATACTTGGTATTGTGAGCCTCAGACATGATATCATTCCTCAAGTCCTCCAAGTTAGGCACACACAGGCGGTCTCGGTAGTACAAAGCTCCATCTACAACACGAAAATCCAGGCGATCTGCTATATGTTCTGAAATCTTAGTCAACTCTGGGTCTTGTAACTGATTCTCTTTGATCTTCTGAATGAATGAAGGTTCTGACACTGACATATTTGCCAACATGACACCCTCTCTTAGTGGCTGAAAATCTACTCTCATCTCCTCTAACTGTTGTACAACATAAGATCCCCGAAGACTCACCATGCTCACTGACTTTCTGCTCAAGGCATCTGCAACTACATTCGCTTTCCCCAGGTGATACTTGATTGGAAAATCGTAATCCTTGATATATTCCATCCATCTCCTCTGCCTCATGTTCAACTCCTTCTAAGAAAACAAGTATTGTAGACTACGGTGATCGGAGTGAACCTCAAACTTCTCTCCATAGAGGTAGTGTCTCCACATCTTCAAAGCTAAAACAACTGCGGCCAACTCGAGATCATGTGTTGCATAGTTCTTCTCATGATCCTTCAACTGCCGGGATCCATATGCAACTACCTTCCCATCTTGCATTAACACGCATCCAAGTCCAACATTGGAGGCATCGGTAAAAATGGTGAAACCGCCGCTCCCAGATGGCAAAGTAAGGACTGGAGCTGTAGTCAATCTCTTCTTCAGCTCTTGGAAACCAGCCTCACACTTGTCCGTCCAAACATATGGTGTGTTCTTCCTTGTCAACTTCGTCAAAGGCGATGCAATCGACGAAAATCCTTGCACAAACCTCCAATAATACCCTGCCAATCCAAGAAAACTCCTGATCTCTGATGCATTCTTCGGTCTATCCCAATTCATGACTGCTTCAATCTTGGACGGGTCCACTGATAATCCTTCTTTGGAGATTATATGACCCAAAAATGTGACTTGGTCCAACCAAAATTCACACTTACTAAGTTTTGCAAACAACTAATTCTCCCTCAAAAGCTGGAGTGCTATCCTCAAATGTTCCTCATGCTCTTCTTTGGTCTTGGAATACACCAAAATATCATCAATAAACACTACTATAAACCGATCCAAATACTCTGCAAATATTTTGTTCATCAATGCCATGAAAACTGCCGGTGCATTAGTCAAACCAAACGGCATCACTAGAAACTCATAGTGTCCATATCTTGTCCGAAATGCTGTTTTTGGTACATCTGAATCTCTAACTCTCAACTGATGGTAGCCTGACCTCAAATCAATCTTCGAAAAGTAAGCAGCTCCTTGCAACTGATCAAACAATTCATCTATCCTTGGCAATGGATATTTGTTTTTGATGGTCACTTGGTTCAATCTTCTATAATCAATACAAATTCTCATGGAACCATCCTTCTTCTTCACAAATAAAACTGGTGCTCCCCACGGTGACACACTAGGTCTCACAAAACCTTTGTCTAAGAGTTCTTGCAATTGCATCTTCAACTCTCCCAATTCTACCGGGGCCATTCTGTAGGGTGCGATATATATCGGAGCGGTCCCCAGTAACAACTCAATAGTGAAGTCTATCTCTCTAATGGGTGGCAATCCTGGTATCTCCTCCGGGAAAACATCCAGAAATTCACAAACAATTGGGATCTCCTCCACCCCTTGGGACCGTTTATCCTCCGTGATAAACGCCAAATAACCCTCACAACCACTTTTTAGAAGTCTATCAGCCTTCAACGCTGAAATAAACCCTGCACCAGAATTACTCCTCTCTCCCTGAAACAACACCCCTGCTTGGGTCTCCTCTAACTTAAAAGTTAAGGTCTTATGGAAACAATCCATAGTAGCATGGTATCCTGCTAACCAATCCATCCCTAGGATGACATCAAAATCCTGCATCTCCAATAAAATGAGATCTGCCGGTAATACTACTTCTCCTATCATGACTGGACAACTAGGGTAGAAAGTCCTATAAACAACTTCCTTACCTAAAGGGGTAGTCACAGTCAAAATGAAACTCAACTCTCTAGCATGCATATCAATCAACTTAGCAAATTTTGGAGATAGGAATGAGTGAGTAGAACCAGGGTCAAACAAAACCCTAGCATCAAAACCACAGACGAGAAGTGTACCTTCCACTACATTGCCTTCAGCCTCTACATCAGCTCTATTGACAGCATAGAGTTGTGCTCTCTGTGGTGGCCTATTTTGTCCTTGCTGTTGCCTGCCTTGTTGTGCATTTTTATTCTGATTCTGAGGACGTTGATTCTGGTTCTGATTTTGCCCTTGTTGACGGGCCTGTTGTTGTCGTTGTTGTTGCTGTGGCCTAAACTGTTGCTGAGGTGCCTGTTGTTGTAGTGGCCTTGCCTGATTCTGGACTACTAACGCATTCTGAGGTGGTGCCTGACGCTGTGCTCCTTGCTGCTGCCTATTATGTCTATCTGGCCTTGGACAATCCTTCATTTGGTGGTTCATGGAGCCACATCTAAAGCATGCTCCCGTAATAAAACGGCAATTGGCACTCTCATGGTTTTTGATGGACCGCGCTCCTGCTCGGTTCTACCGAGGTCGGCGGACGTGGGAGTCCGTTTGGTTCCGACCCTTTCGTAACCGGGGGGCAGGGGCGTGCATCAACATTTCTTTTTTTTTGTGGGTGTGCCAGATTTTCTATTTTACTTGGAATTGCAAGTGGTGATCCGGAGATCAACCTTCGCAAGTAAAAAGGAAATCAACTTCTTTCAAGTTTTCCATTGCACATATATTTAAGAAAAGAGACATTTTCTTGATTTGCCGTGAAAGGCGATTTTTTGGCATTTATAGCCGATTTTGGCGTTTATAGCCGATTTTTTGGCGTTTATAGCCGATTTTGGCGTTTATAGCCGATTTACAACCCTTATCAATAATGAAAGACAAGAATTGTGATTTTTGTCTCTTTTAAAAAAATACAAACTACAATGAAAAGCAAGAAAAGGAGGATCTAACTTCTCAGGAGATTGTGGGGGACTCGTTTAGATTGACGGTCGCAAGCCATATGTGGGCTTCGCCATCATCCATGCAGATGAGAACAGAGGATGCTATTTGATTCGCTTGGCTTGGCTATAACCTCGGGTTTTTAGAAGACAAAGACCAAAGGAAGGTCCTATGTCCAATAAAAAACCGAGTAGACGGGCTGAAAAGCCATATCTAAGCCATTGGAGGCAGGAGGAGAAGGCAAGGACCTTAGGGGGGGGGTACCCCCAAGGGACTTTTGTCACCTTGTTGTGGTGGCCGGTGTAGAACTTCCGCAGAGTTTTCTCTCTTTTTCCTTTCTCTGGATTTCTGTGCTTTTTTCTCTGATTTTTCTGATGCTTTCTGATTTATTTTGTCTTCTTGGAGAGCCCTCCTATTTATAGGCTTTTAGGTAGCCTTTTAGGTGGGTTTATGGGCTTTTATTGTCATTAAGCCGCATAATGGGAGGAGTTACAAAATTGAATTGTTTATTTTGTAACTCCTTTTTCTTGGCTTCTGATTGGCCGGAGGAGATTGAGGGCATTTAATCGCCTTTAATCGCCATGATGGGAGGAGTTTCATGGTTTAAATGCCATGAATCTCTTGACTTGTAACTCCCGAATGCTTGCTTCTGATTGGGCCGTCCAAAGAAATGGATTAATGACTGTAATAAAGCTAGTCAATTAATCGCATTAAGTGGTCGCCGAGCAGCTGAAGAGTCGCGGGCCGTGCCACGTCTTTTGAGATTCTTCTGTTGATGATCATCGATGGATCTTCATGTAGATCGACATCAGATGATCATGTAATTTCAGGTGTTTGTTGCCAACAGCGGGTCGGTGCCATCTGTCCTGTCGATTTCTCGATCGGTCGGGTGGAAAGCACACTTTTTTTGGTTGACCGGGTGGCGATCAATACTGTCTTTGATACTCTTGATGATTTACCCGTGTTTTGGACGGATATCAGAGGACTTGGTGTCCCAAAAGCATGAATTTTGGAAAGTACCAGAGGCTGGGCTTCTCGAATCGCGAAAAAACGGCGAAAACCGGGGTTTTCGGGGCTTTCCCGGCGACCCCGGGGTCCATGGTCGCCGGCGACCCTGGCCCAGGGTCACAGGGGCCTGCGACCTTGGGCCAGGGTCGCAGGGGCCTGCGACCCTGGCCCAGGGTCGCAGGGGTCTGCGACCCTGGGGGGGTTTTCCCCCTTTCGTGTCCCGTTTTGCGTCCGTTTTCGCTTTTTTCTGATTCTTTTTTTCTTCTGTACTTTTCCTTGACATTTTGACCATTTATTGGCCTGATTTCTTTGTAGGAAACCTGATGAGAATCCTTGCATTTTATTTTGCAAAGTTTCCAATTTCCTGAGAAAGCCGAAGACTTTGTCGCGCAGAGCTGCCGATTTTCCGTCAGAAGCTGAAACTGGGCCAAACGATGTCGGAATGACCTGAAATTTGGTGTGAAGCCTCCTGAGCAATAAATAAGACCAACCATAGGCTTTTGTTTGAGTTTCGAAGCCATTTGGGGTCCTATCACCTGCAGACTTGCTTTTTGTCGCGATGAAGATGTCGCGGTTTGATGTGTGGTCAACCGATGTCCGATTGACTTGAAATTTGACAGGGAACCTATTGGAGTCATTTTAAGATGATCCATAGGTTCTGTCTTGGAAACCATAGTCCCGGAGAGCTTTTGTCGCCGAGAGCTCCTTTTTGGCTGTCGGAGAAGCGAAGTTAGGCCAAATGATTTTGAAATGGCTCGAAACTTCTTGTGTACTCCTCTTTTGGCTGTCTGGAAGAATCTTGCAGCTTTTGTTTGATTCTGACAAGATTTGATTTTTGGAAGCAGCATTGCCTATTTATGGCAGGTTGCGACTTCATGTAGCTCTTTGGATCTTGATAAGGCAAAGTGACATTTTTGGTGTCAACAAATGCCCCCTCGAGGTACAGCGACGAGTTGCTTAACTTTTGTAGTCGATGTGCCTCGAAGAGATTTTTTTTTTTTGAAGGAGAACCTGTGACTTGACCAAGAGTCTTTGAGCAGTCTTTCTTTTTGGTATTTGTAGCCTTTTGAGCTTCCGGGGGAATTTTATGGTAGTGAAAGGGATCACATACCATCTCGAGGCAAAGTTTTGAAGATGACATCAGGGATGTGGATTTGGGTTTTGACCTTGTGACCTAACAGGCTATATGTGGCAGGTTAGGGGGTCGGGTTTGGTTTTGATCGTGTGACCCAACAAGATGTATGTGGAATGTTGGGGGATCAATTTTGGTCTTGATCTTGTGACCTAACAGGCTGTATGTGGCAAGTTAGGGGATCAGGTTTTGGTTTTTGGTTTTGGTCTTGTGACCTAACAGGCTGTATGTGGCAAGTTAGGGGACCAGGATTTGGTTTGATTTTTATGAAATGTCAATTTCAAGATTTTGGCTCAATTTGGTAGACGAGGCTGGATGGTTTGATTTTTGGAAGCTCATGGGGCTCGGAATTTTCTTTTGTATGGTCCAATCAACTCAAAAGAGGCATGGAACCATTTTTGTATGCTCTTGGTAAGAGGGATTTCTCTTTGACTAAAAGCCCAAAATTTTCTTCTTCTTTTTTTTTTTTTTTTTTTTTGTGCCTAGGTGGTCAAACCTGGCTCATATGGGCTAACCCATGGGACCTTAAGCTTTTGAAATGGCTTAGATCTCATATGGTGTCATTTTTGTAAAGAATATCCAAAAATATCTCATTTGGATAGAGAATATCTAAGAATATCTTTACTTGGAGAGAATCTCTCATGATCCCTTTATTTTTGGGATAGAATATCTCAAGATATCTTTCTTTTGGGAAAGAATCCGTCATAGATTGATTTTTGGGAGAAAATCTCTCAAGATCCCTTTATTTTGGGATAGGATATCTCAAGATATCTTTCTTTTGGGAAAGAATCCGTCATAGATTGATTTTTGGGAGAAAATCTCTCAAGATCCCTTTATTTTGGGATAGGATATCTCAAGATATCTTTCTTTTGGGAAAGAATCCGTCATAGATTGATTTTTGGGAGAAAATCTCTCAAGATCCCTTTATTTTGGGATAGGATATCTCAAGATATCTTTCTTTTGGGAAAGAATCCGTCATAGATTTCTTTTTGGGAGAGAATCCCTCAAGATATCTTTCTTTTGGGAAAGAATCTTTCTAATCTCTTTCTTTTGGTAAGGTTACTAATTAGTAACACTTACCTCTTTCTTCTTTCCTTCTTTGGTTTGCTCTCTTCTATAAAAGCAAGGAGGAGGTTGGATCTCTTGCTCTTATTACTTTCTTTTGCAATAATCTCAAGAGGGCTTCAAGACCAAGAGCTTTTCTTCTTCAAGATCTTCAAGAGTTTTCTTCTTCTTCTCCATCAATGGCTTCAAGTAAGTTCTCCTTTTTTTTTTCAAGAAAACTTCATTGTAGGAAAAAAAGTTCTTTCTCTTTTTTTTGTTTCTTTCTTTTTCTTTTCTTCTCTTTCTTTTTCTTTTTTTTTTTTCTTTTCCACGTGTTTTCCCCTTTTTTTTTTTTTACACGTGTTGTTTTTTTTTTCTTTCTTTTCTTTCTTTTTTTTTTATGTTTGTTGTTTTTTTTTTTGTGTGGGCCGTACGGACAGATCCGTACGGATCTGGCCGTACGGCCACGTGGCCTGTGGGCCACGGCCTGTGGGCCAGCCCGCAATTTTTTTTTTTCTTTCCCTCCCTTTTTTTTTTGAGAGAATTTCTTTTCTTTTCTTTTTTATTTTCTTTCCCCTCTTTTTTTTTTTTAGATAAAGTTTCTTTTCTTTTTTTTTTTGCTCATCATGATAATGCATTTTTTTTCGCAAATCTAGATGTTCATGCATGCCTTTAATTTGTAAATTAAATTTGTAGCATGATGTGATTGCATACCTGAAAGTTTTTGCAAATTTGGGAACTTGGAGCTCGCAGTGATGTTGAGCCCTTCCTGATTTTGCAGAAACTTTTAGGTTTCGAAAGTTTGGAGTTTCGGAGCTCGCAGCGATGTTGAGCCCATCTTCAAGCTTTCTATTTCTTTCGGGATAGTTCCTTTTCTTCGGAATTGCCCCGTCATCATGTCAAAATTTCGCCAGATTTTTTTTTAGCGAGATTCTGTCATTTTGATGTTTGATCTTTTTTCTTTTCCATCCTTTTCAGGTGGTTCCTCCAGATTGAACAAGGGTAAAAAGCCTGCTACAAGCGTACCTCGTCAATCTTCTAGATCTTCTAATCCGGCCGTTCAGCAGGCTTTCGAGAAGGTCCAGTATGTTGAGAGAAATCTGGAAGAGTGCGACTCCCTCAATAGAGATGAGATGAGGCAGCGACTGATCACTCTCAAGGGAGAGGAATTCTATAAGATCATGGTAAGCAGTCGTCCATGGGTGATGGAAGATCAGAGCGTTTTGCCCAAGCCTACCTTCTTCTTTGGTGATGCAGTCCCTGATGACATTACATACCAGAGGAGATCTTTTCAGTTTTTCCTTCACAGCAGATGGTGAGAAGAAGACTGTTACTACCCGGTCGATGTTTGATCGCACCGTCTCGATTCTGAGCCTTGCCCCCACGTGCCCTAAGAGGGAAGATCCTCCAAGTTGGGTGAGAAGGACAAATGTAATCAAGACCGGGGTTTTTGTTGGCGGTTCTCCTGGATATACGGAGAGGTCGCCTGTTGACATGGACTTGTTGATGCCATCAAGCGGTTACCAGGGCTCTGATTATCCGTCGGTCGATTTGAGACCGGTGGGCCTTGGTATTTTCAGCGGTGACGGCAGCAATTGGATCAAGCCTTTTCGACTTCGAGGTCGTTTCAATGCTGACTCCGAGTGGAAGTCGTGGACTGATCGCATCCTGCTGATTGGTGGCGCCGTTTGAAGGAAGCCGGGATTTTTGACGCGGTCCGTGCCTTTAGGGAGACCGTGATCTTTTCCGACGAGGCCTTCATGGCTATGCTGGAGTCATTTCTCCCACAAACCAATACCTTCGTTGTGACGAATGGTGAGATTGGTTTTTCTTTGAAGGAGTTTGAGCGCTATTACCGGATTGCCCATCCTCGGCAAACTCTATGAGGAGTTTATGCCGATTGACAGCGTCCTCGAGGGGCAGTCTGAGGAGTTCAGGCTTCTATACTTTCAGCTCGTCGCCTTCTATGATTTTTTGAAGGAGAAGGGGGGTTCGAAAGTTAGATCCAGCAGTTGGAAGAGTTTTTGCTCTTCATTTCCCAACTTCTTTGATAGTAGGGAGCCTTCTGATAGCATGACCCAGGAAGCTGGAGCTCAGGATCCAAGTTCAAAGAAGATCTTGGCCATGCAAGAAGAGTTGAGAGATTTCTGTGCAAGCACAAACGCCATATGTCCTGACATTGCACTGCGGAGGGATCTCGCTGTTTACCTCACTTATTGGCTTGGTGAGGCTGTATTTGCTGGAGGAGATGGAACGCACATCAGGCCGCATTGTATTTTCCCGGCTTGTCAGATGGCGTTTGGAGAGCAGCTTGCTTTGGTGCCAGCTCTTTACTCCTACCTGTGTACCGAACTGCAGGCTGCTGCTTTTCTAGTTCGACTTGGGCTTCCCATGAATAGGGTATTTTCAGCCCATATCTTTTATTCGTGGTATGTATACCACTGTCCTGGCTTCCATCGGCTGGGTGCTGCACAGGATGATGATCCTCTGATGATTCGACTGGCTAAGGGCAAAGCCGTGTCCGAATCACTTTTGTTTGCCCGCATGAGGATCCGACGGTTCAGGGACGTCGAGATGGGGCAATCTTCAGTAAAGCTTTCTCCGGAGTTGCGGAAGAAGGCTTTTGATTTTGGTGCCTCCCGAGACTCTACCAGGGCGGGGTCGGGAAGGCATTATTCCTTGACAAATGCAGAGAGAGAGTGGCTTTTCAGCATACGTGTCGGCACGATGGTGTACCGCAGACATCTTTTCGTCGACATCCAGCCGTATGTACCCTCTCGCTTTGCTTTGCAGCTTGGCTTTTCTCAAGGCGTTGTTGGAGCGCCTTCAAGCATGGTGAAGCGCTTTGGAGGCTTACAGGACGGGAGAAATGCATGGGCTTTCTATAGTGCTGAAGACACTACAGCCATGATTTCTTATCCTGTGTTGCTGACTTCCCGGACTGCCGGCTTTGCGAAGTGGTTCGCGGAGAGCTTCTCGGCATATCGGGGACTTTCCAGGAAGGAGCTTGATGTGAAGCTGGTATCTGGAAAGGGCCTTGGAAAGTCGGATGGCATCCGGCGAGAGGAAGTTTGGGCCTTCCTTTCTGGAGAGAAGCACAAGATAGGCTTTCTCGGTGACCAGGGGTGTCATCGGTTCTGAAGCTGTTCGAGAAATACCTGACGAGGCTTTGGAGCAGCTAGAACAGGAGGAAGCTGAACTTGGCGCTTGGATGCAGGCGGCACAGAGGGAAGCTTCCGTGGAGTCTACTGGCAAGAGCAGACCATCCAGTGATGAGTCAAGTGGGAAACCTGACTCTGACGGCGGGGCAGGTTCCTCTAAGAAGCGAGCCCGCAGGAAGTAAGAGGAGGAGGAGTCATCATAGTAGCCAAGGGGCAGCATGAGGACTCTCCTAACTTGGAAGTTCCTCTTACTATCAATGAGGATGTGCCAGTGGATGCTGACGAGCCTCCAGAGAAGAGAAGCCGAGAAGAAGAGACCGTCGGTGAAGGTATGATTCTTCCTTTTTCTCTTTCCATTTCTTTTCATGGGATTTTTCCATGTTATGATTTGCTTCTTGTTTCTGCTTTTCTTCTTTTTTTTTTTAGCAGAGGAAGACTTGGTGATGCCGGAGGTCCCAACCGATGAGGTGGTGATGGATCCTGTTGAGGCACCTGAAGAAGAACCGAGGGACTCTGGAGTAGATCCAGAATCTCCAATTGGTACGACTTCTTTTGCTCTTTTTTTTTTTGTTATCCCTACGCTCACTTGAATCTTTTTGTGATAAAAGTAATTGCTAAATGGGATGCTCTTTTTTTTTTTTTGTTATCCCTACGCTCACTTGAATCTTTTTGTGATAAAAGTAATTGCTAAATGGGATTTGATCAAAAGGTTGTCATTTTGTGAAAATCTTTTGTCAAGTGATTGTTTTGGCATGAAAGCCAGGTTTTTTGTTTGTGGCATGGAAGCCAATTTTGGCATGAGAGCCAGCTTTTCTTGTGGCATTCATAGCCGAGTTTTTTTTGTTTGTGGCATCTATAGCCAATTTTGGTGGCATTGATAGCCGGTTTGTTTTGTGGCATCTATAGCCGGTTTTGTTTTGGTGGCATTGATAGCCGGTTTTTTTTTTGAAATCCAAGTTTTTTTTTTGTTGTTTGTGGCATTGATAGCCGGTTTTGTTTTGGTGGCATTGATAGCCGGTTTGTTTTTGGTGGCATTGATAGCCGGTTTGTGGCATTTATAGCCTGTTTTGATGGCATTTATAGCCGGTTTGGTTTTCAAAAAAAAATGCAAGTATCGACTAAAAGTCGCCTCCCTGCTGAATGTTCTTGCAAGTATCGATGGAATGTCGCATCCTTGCTCATTCGGTTGCGAGTATCGATGGAATGTCGCATCCTCGCGGATTTGGGTTGCAAGTATCGATGGAATGTCGCATCCTTGCTTTTCAAAATTTTCGTTTTGCGGGTACTGACTTGATGTCGTTTCCCCACGATTTTTTTGAAATTTGTGGTTTTCTCGAACCTTTGGGTTATGGATATCAACTGAAATGTTGCGTCTCCACAGTTTTTTAGGTTTTTTCGAACCTTTGAAATTTGGGTTGTGGATATCAACTGAAATGTTGCATCTCCACAGTTTTGGATCTTGCAAGTATCGACGAAATGTCGCTTCCCTGCGATTTTGGAAGTGTCGAACGTGGTTCGCTTGCTTCCGATTTGTGCGAGTATCGACTAAGTGTCGCTTCCTCGCGGTTTTTGAAAAACCTTTTTTTTTTTTTTGTTTAAAGACACGAGGGTCATAAATTTTGACCTAAAACCATTTTGGCGGTAAAAGGCAGGGTGGACTAGGGTGAAATCCCTGAATCCGGATTTTGTTTCAAACCATGAATTTTGGGTTCAAGGGTTGAAAATTTTGGTCAAGTTAGGGAAAGGTTCCTAAACTTGGATTTTTTTTTTGAACAATGAAACGATGAAAGTAAGCATTGTTTTAGATTTCTAGAAATTTCAACATTTGATATGAAAATTCTAAAAAAGGGTGGGTTTAGCGAGCGTGTACCTGGAAACCGGTTTTGGCCGTACAGGCATTGCTCTTACCCAGTTGGGTAAGTCTTCAAGGGTAGTACCGCTTTAAGAACTTGCCATTGATGGGCAGCATACATCTGTCACCTTCCATGTTTAGGAGTGCGTATGCGCCATTGGAGAAAGCTTTGTCGATGACGTAGGGTCCCTCCCATTTTGGCCTCAAATTTGCCTTTGGACTTGTGAGCGAAGACCATTGGTCTTTTTACCACAAGAACCAAGTCATTCTTTTTGTAGGCGCGTTGCCTGACCTTTTTATCGAAAGATCCTGCCATACGTGCTTGGTAAAGTTCAATGCTTTGTTGAGCTTCGAGCCGTCTCTCATCGAGATTGTCCAGCTCATGGAGTCGCAATTTGACATTGCTTTCTTGAGTCATGTCATTTTGCAAGGATACCCTCAAGGAAGGAATTTGTACTTCCAAGGGCACGACAGCTTCGCATCCATAGACCAAGGAGAATGGTGTGCTATGGGTTGGTCCTCGAACGGTGGTTCGATAGGCCCACAAAGCTTCAGACATTTTGTCGCTCCAGTCTCTTTTGTGATTAGAGATCATTTTTTTGAGGATTTTGCAGAGTGTCTTGTTGAAAGCTTCTGCTAACCCGTTTGCTGCCGGATTCTATGGAGTCGAAGGACAGCTTTGAATTTTGTATTTGTCGCAGAACCTGTAGAATCGATGATCCCGGAACTGTGGTCCGTTATCATGGACGAATCTTTTGGGTATACCGAAACGACAAATGATGTTGGTGCGTAGGAACTGAAGGACTGATGAGGTCTTCATTTCGTTAAACGCAAATGCTTCTGACCACTTGGAGAAGTAATCCGTAGCGGCGAAGATGAAGCGATGACCTTTGCTTGAAGGGGGAGAAATAGGACCTATGATGTCCATACCCCAGGCTTCGAAAGGCCATGAGATCGCTGTAGGATGCAGCCATTCTGGAGGCATGTGAATGTAATCTCCATGAACTTGGCATTGTTGGCAGCGCTTGGCAAATTGCATTACGTCAGCTACCATGGTAGGCCAGTAATATCCTAACCTTTTTATCTGATCATAGAGCTTAGGTCCAGCCTGATGAGCTCCGCAAAGACCAGCATGAACTTCTTTGAGTGTTTCTTCAGCCTCTTGTTGTGACAAGCAGCGTAGAAGTACTCCGTTGAAGGATTTCCTGTAAAGGATTTTTGAAGGAATATCCAAATGGAAGCTTGGGGTTCGCCTTTGGATGCTTACCCGTTCTTTTGGATCTTCAGGTAGGATTCCGAACATAATGTAATCAATGAACGGATCCCTCCAGTCGCCAATTGAAGTTTGAAGGATTGAAATCCGACTTCCGACCACTTGGTGGCATTCAGCAACTGCTTGGTGTGTGTTAAGAGGAGGAAGGATTTTTCTTTCGCACACTGTGACTTGCATGTTTTCCCCTTCCTGGATTGCCATGGATGCGGCAAGTCCGGCTAGGGCATCTGCACGTATGTTTTCACCTCTACGAATGTGGGTGATGTGACAGATGTCAAACTTTTGCAGAAGTGATTGTGCCTTGTTGTAGTAGGGCAGCAAATCTGGCTTCCTGACTTCAAATTTCTGATTCATCTGGTTGACGATCAGTTGAGAGTCTCCAAAGACCTCCAGCATGGTGATACCGGATTCGATGGCGAGTTCCAATCCTAAGATCAGAGCTTGATATTCAGCTGCATTGTTTGTGCATGGTTCCAGTAGCGAGAAAGCGTGTGGAATCATGTATTTGTCGGGGCTAACAAAGAGGATGCCAACTCCCGAGATCAGCTGTCTTTTTTCATTTGTCCTGGTTGCACCGTCAAAGTACATGTCCCAGGAGGCACTTTGTGAGAAAGTCTCCACATTGTAGACTGGTTCGTCTGGGAGATCATCTCTGAGTGGAGAATCTTTAGGCAATGGATGCTCTGCGAGGAAGTCTGCTAGAGCTTGCCCTTTGATTGCTTTTTGTGGTACATACCTAATATCAAATTGTGACAGAAGGATGGACCATTTTGCCAGTCGAGCATTGAGAGAACCTGCCTTTGTGACAAGGACCTTCAAGAGGTTGACCCTCGAGACCAGGTAGACTGTGTTGGAAAGCAAGTAGTGACGCAGCTTTTGTACGGCGAACATCACTGCAAGACATTCTTTTTCGACTGGAGAGTAGCGATGCTCTGCACCTACTAGCATGCGGCTGAGGTAATATAGAGCAGCTTCTTTTCTTTGATCATTTTCTTGCGCAAGCAGAGCTCCCAGAGAGTGATCAAGGGCTCTTGTGTACAAGATGAATGGTTTTCCAGTGGTAGGAGCAGCTAACACTGGAGGTTTTGTCAGGTATGACTTGATGTCTTGGAAAGCAGCTTCACAGTCAGCATCCCAGACAAAGTTTACACCTTTTTTCATCAACCGGGAGAATGGACGGCATTTCCCCGAAAGATTGGAGATGAACCGTCTGATGTAGGCCAATCTCCCTTGAAGCCCTTTGAGTTCTCTCAAGGTTCTTGGAGAGGGCATTTCTAGAATGGCTTTGACTTTTATGGGGTCAAGCTCTATTCCAGCTTTCCGAACTAAGAATCCGAGGAACTTACCCGACGAGACGCCGAAGAAGCATTTCAATGGATTCATTCGCAGTTTGTGTTTGCGAAGCCGGAGGAAGACTTCTCGAAGGTTTTCGAGATGATCTTCTTTTCTTTTGCTTTTGACGGCGAGGTCATCAACGTAACATTCAACCGTCTTGTGCTGCATATCTTGGAATATTTTCATCATAGCCCTCTGATATGTGGCACCAGCATTCTTCAGACCAAATGGCATGACAGTATAACAATACACGCCAAATGGGGTTCGAAAGGATGTATGTTTTTCATCCTCAGGATGCATCTTTATCTGATTGTAGCCAGAGAAACCATCCATGAATGTCATTCGCTCGAATCCACAGGTATTATCAATCATTACCTCTGGTATGGGGAGCGGAAATTCATCTTTTGGGCATGCGCCATTCAGGTCTCTATAGTCAATACAGACCCTGATCTGCCCATTTTTCTTTGTCACGGGGACAATGTTGGCCAACCATTCAGGATGTTGTTCCTCACGGATGAAGCCGACGCTTTTGAGTTTTTGAACTTCTTGTTCAATTTTATCCATCACGTCTGGACGGAATCTTCTTTGGCCTTGCTTGACAGGCTTGATGTCTTCTTGAAGATTGAGTTTGTGAACTGCTATTATGGGGTCTAAGCCTGGCATTTCAGCATAAGACCATGCAAAGCAATCAACGAACTCACGAAGAAAAGCGATATACTCGGGTAACTCATCATCCTTTATATTCTTGCTTATGAATACAGGACGTGGGTTATCTGGTGTTCCCAAGTCTATCTTTTGAACAGGATCTTCTGTTGGAAGGTTCGAAGGCGGTTCCTCCACAATATTTTCGGAGGCTTCCAGCTCAACGAAACCTTCTGGGGTTTCAAGGGCATTTCCAGACCAAGGTTTTGTTCCTTTCCACGGGTCTTTTTGATCGGTAATTTTCCCAAGGCTTGCTATGAGATGATCCCAATCGCCTGTTGAAACCGAGTCGAAGTAGGCTACTTCTTTTGGAGATGAGGGTTCTTCTGAGTCAAAAGTCCACACGTCTGTTTCATCGGACAACTCCTCTTCATTTTCGGAGAAATCGTGCCAATTGGATGAGCTTCCTGGATCTTTGTCAGGTGACTCATCAAAGAGATATCCAGGGAGATCGATGTCTTCATGGACTTTGAGATGTTGAGGCTTGGTCAGTATATTGACTTTTAAGCCTTTGTGTCAACTGTCTCAAGGGAGTGTCAGGATCATACCCTAACCCGTGTGAAGACTTTTCTACATAGCCGTAGAGTCTCCAATCTTCCAGCTGGCTTTTGGTCAAGACGGGCCCCAATGGCGTGAGAATACCGCGTCCTTCTCCCAAACCGACTGGGTTTTGAGCGTCGTAGCCCATTTTCTTCATAATAGCTTGTGCCACAGAACTGTATAAGGATAGTTGAGGCGTACCTTTATTTTGGAAAGGTTCAAGCATGGAGTTTGATGAAGAAGCATCCGATCTATGGAAGAAGATCGGTTTTTCCTTTGCTGAAGTTGCTGGAACAACGAAGGAAGCTGACGTAGGATCTTCTATGTCAGAAGTTGTCTCCATTGGAGTAAGAGCAGGCTGAACTTGCTGAGTGTCAGCTTGGCTTGACGATGTGTCGTCTTCTGGCTCTGAATCCGAGTCCGTGTCTTGCATGATAGACACGAAAGAAACAACAAATTTGCCCCCAGGCTTTTGTTTTGCCTTCTTCACTTTAGTTGTGATGACCAATGGCTTTGAAGATTTGAGGGAGATGATGAAGGGAGTTTGCATGCTCTCTTCCGATTTACCGGATGGTTTGTTTTCTTCCGGTGATTGTTGAGGAGCCTTGCCTTTATCTTTCTGGAGATTTTCGGCAAAGGATGCTGTATGCTTCTCCTCTTCTTCTTTTTCACCTTCATACATTTGTGAGTCTGCGAAGTGGATTTCTTTACCTTTGAAGGGTTTTCTGTCCGCAAAGACTCGATGTATCATGCCGTCGTTGCCAACAAACTTGATGCATTGATGTAGAGTTGAAGGGACAACACCATTCTCATGGATCCAAGGGCGTCCGAGAAGGATGTTGTAGCATGAAGGGGTCTTTATTGCATACACTGTGACCTCAGAGATAAGATCACCGATCTGCAATTTGAACCTGATTTTGCCGATAGGCCTTTGAGTACTCCCATCGTATCCAAAGATAGATACAGATGTGTGGCTCAGTTTGCTGGGTGGGATGCCCAACTCTTCAAGAGCCGATGTGGAGATAAGGTTGAGTGCAGAACCTGGGTCGATCTGAACTCTATGCATAGGCATTTCCTTGATATACCCTGATGGTCTTCAGGGACTTCAGGCTCTGGATTGCGAGGAGGCTCGTTGACGCGTTCTTGCTCTTGTTCTAGAGCGAGTTGCTGCAAGATCCTTGCATATTCTTCAAGATCAGGCATGGGAGCCGGATCTTCTTCTTCGTCATCTCTTTGTGGCTCAACATGGTTGATTTCCACTGGAGTAATGAGAGGTGCTGGGTCAGCAGCATTTTCTTGTACAGCCTCTTGGTCTTCTTCATCATCAGACCAGGATCCTTGTGGCTGTAGGGGGTTATACCAGATTACTGGCATAAGATGAGATTCAGGAACCCATTCTTCATCGGAGAGATATTCTCCTGTTTCAAGGGACTCCTCCCACTCATCTGTGTAGTTGGATTCAAATCCATCATCGGTGTCGCTGGACTCGTATCCATCAATGGAGAATCCAACTACCGAATTGCAAGAGTATGATGTCTCCTGCATGGCTTCTCTGAATTGAGGTGGCATGAAATCACTGAGAGTGAATTTCCTTACCCCCTTTGAAGTCTCTGGAAGGGATGTTTTTTGTTACCTCCAGTGAAGCGGTAGAGGAAGCCTCTGCCTTTTCTTGACCTCTAGTTTTGGCTGGGTCTTCTCTTGCCGTTTGAGCTTGAGGAGATGTTTCCTAGCCTGCCTTCGCTGTTGAGCTGTAGGCTTTGTTTTCACGACCTCCCAATTTTCATCTTCCAGGAGATCGGGATGTACCCATATCGGTTGTCCGTCTGGTGTCGGGTAAGGAACCAGTTCCTCGGACGCTTCGATTGAGTTTATCACCTTGAAGGAAGTAGTAATCTTCTTCTTCGGTGATCTTGATGTTTGTCCACATGTCACCATGTTGACGGAGGCAGACCCATAGTTTTTGTCAAAGGTGATGACTCCGTTTTTTCCACATCTCATTTATTTTCTCTCTCACAACGAAGCATTGATTGAGAGGATGCGAGATCATCTGGTGGTATGGACAGTACCGAGGATCGTTGGTTTTGCCAACATCACCCGGTCTTTTTGGTTCAGGCAAGGTGAGCTTGCCGTTTGCCACAAGAGCCCCGAAGATTTCATCAACATCTTCATCAAACGGGTATTTCTTCTCTACTCGTTCTTTGAAGGCATCAGAGAGTTCAGGTCTCTTACCAGCAGCTTTGTTTTCAGCTTTCTTTGGTGGCTGAGGAGCTGACTTGGTCTGCACATTGAGGACCTCTTTCTTCTTTGGTTTAGAGGTTGCAATGGCGGTTGGCTCTTTCTTGATGATTTTCTGACTGTTGAGGTCTTTAATCACCGTTTCAGCTTCCATGGAAGCTTCTAGGAGTTCTCCCAGGTTTTTTGATTTGTTGCCGATGATCATGGAGCGGATTCTGGCTCTCATGTTGTTTCGGCAGATGTCGACTAGCGACGCTTGTGGCAATACATCAGAGCATTTGTATGCCATTGCTTTCCACTTGTGAATGAAGTCATATGTTGATTCATTCTCCCCCTGTTTTAGGCTGCACAGCTGAGCCATAGTAGCGGGATGATCCTCACCTTTGAAGTGAGTCAGGAAGCGTGTCTCTAGCATGGCCCAGTTTTGGATTGAGTCCTCCGGCAGAGTGGAGTACCAATCGAAGGCCGTACCTTTTAGGGTACTTGCAAAGAGGCGGATCTTGAGCGCATCTTGATCCGCGATAGCTCCCGTCAAGATCTTGAAGTGGATGACGTGCTGTCTGGCTGATCCTTTCCCCGTATATGTTTGGAGAGTAGGATGCTTGAATTTGGTGGGGAACGGGACCGAGTCCATCCATAAGGGATATGGTGGCTTGATCCCATGCTCCTTGAGTATATCCTCTTCTTTTGCTTTGGCGAGGATACCGTCTACGTCCTTTTTAGTAAGGGCGCGTGACTCATTTTCTTCTCTATTTACCTCGTCGTCTTGATGATTCGGAGGAGGTTCATTGTTCGCCTGATTTTGGAAGGCGAGGAGAAGGTTTTCCATCAGAGTTTCAATCCTCTGCTGGCCCTGTTCCAACTGCTGGATGCGGGTGATCGCATCTTCTGGAGGTGGATTGCGGGGTGGTGGCTCAGAATTTGTAGCCAAGACATTCATCCTTCGTGATTCGAACGAAGAAACTGTCCTGGTGACTGAGCTGGGGCTCATTCTTTTTGAAGAGGAGCTCGAGGAAGGATCACTCTGCTGTCCTTTGCTTGAAGGAGCAGGGGATTCTTCTGAATGTCTTCTTGTCCTTGAGACGCTGCGGGTCATTGGACGTCGGACATGGATTTTTGTTGCTGATTTTTGGCGCCTTCTGGTTTTTTCCAACCATATGGACGGCAGCAACTTGGTTGGGTCTTTCTTTTTCGACCCATTTGGGAGAGACTTGAAGTGTGGGAGGCTGGGTCCTTTGCTTCTGTAGTCTCTTTTGTCGGTACGACGCGCGGCGGCGTATACGACGAGCAATTTGAGCTTCGGTCAGCTCTGACTGGGCTTTGACAATGAAGGATGTGCTCCCTCGGGCGCAGCAGCCGAGTCTGTCTTCTTTGTAGCTGGGCAAGGACAGGATGCGAACCCTATCCTTCGCCAGTTGCAGCGAAGCTTTGAATTTGTGAAGTTCGGCCCCTGTAGATATGAAGGGTCGAACTGCAGATTTGTAGGCCTTAGCAGATGCTTGTGGAGGCCTTGTGATGCATGACTTGATTTTGGGCTTGTAGGAACAAGCCGGCTCATGCTGGGTTGACTTTGAAGTCGGGTTGGAGATGGGTCTCTCCTCTTTCATGTAAGCAAGAGGATAGAACTGGTTCTCCTTGAGTGGGGCCAGGAATGCTGGCTTAGTGGATGCCTGGGACCTTCTTTGTTTTGGTGAAGGTCTTGGGGACCAAGTCTTGGGGTAGACCTGGTTGTTTGCAGGTTGAGGCTTCGTGGGGCTGCCACGGGCTTCAGGCCTTCTTGTGCTCGCCTTTGGTGTCACGGTAGTGACATGTTGAGAGGCGAGTTTCTGCTTCTTGGAGGGAGCAGCTTGTTCCTCAGGAAGTGGGAATGGTCCCAGCGTCCCGAAGACGATAGTCCGGGGAGTCGAGGTCGACCCGGAGTTCACAGAGTTGCCGAGGGAGTTGACACTTCGGCAGCTGATGGGGCGCTTGTAGGTGCGCGTGGTTTGCTTCTGTTGAAGCATGAGTTGGTGCTTGCTTTCGTCGAAAGTAATGGTTAGTGAAGCTGCCATTGTTAGTTTTTTTCGAAAATTTCTGAAACAAGACCACATCCATTAGTAATCACAAGAATATAATGATCATAAATGGGAAGTTCTATGGTTTCGTCTTTTCAAATTGCTCGAGGTAGATGACCCAAGCAATATGAGGAAGGCAAAATGCCATAGAGGGTACAATTGTTCTGATCGCAGGTATGGTAAGCCCAGAATGGGCATCCCAGTGACTGCTAGAAGCAATTGTGAACTTAAATTCGACTTATCGAGAAGCAGAGCTTGCTCGAGGTAAGAAGAATATAAAGTTGGAGTTACAAATGTGCCGGTCGCAATACAGTAGACCCGGAAAGGGCGTACTAGTACCGCTAGACACAAATGTTTTGAGACCGCATCTATGAGATGAGATTCTCTGTTTTGAAAGGTCAAGATTGGATTCATCAAAGAGAGCATATGGTATTCCAATCTGAACACGGGCTCAGCGATTTCCGCGAGCGCCAGTGCTCAGAAAGAAATGAACCATGATTTCTCGGATCTGAATCTAAAAATGACGAGTTTTTTTTTTTTTGAAAGGCCAATATCGGGTTCATCAAAGAGAGCAAAAGGCACTCCAATCTGAACACGGGCTCAGCGATTTCCGCGAGCGCCAGTGCTCAGAAAGAAGAAGACCAAGATTTCTCCAATCTAAACCCTAGATGACGGAAGTTTTTTTTTTTTTTTTTTTGAAGATTTTTTTTTTTTTTTTTTAAAAATCTTTTTTTTTTATTTTTATTTTTTTATTTATTTTTATTATTTTTTTTTAAGATTTTTTTTTTGAAAATTTTTTTTTATTTTTTATTTTTTATTTTTATATTTTTATATTTTTTTTTTATTTATTTTTTTTTATTTAAAAGACGAGAGAGTACACATAGGCCTCCTAACCCGGTCTTATGAAATCTTGATTGATAGAATTGCCCCCAGGTAAGGGTAGGATTACTTAATGAACCCGTTTGGAGGACACTTGCCTAGAACAGTCAAGCTGTCTCCACACTCTGGACAAGGCTTTTCTTTGAATCAACCATGATCAAAGAACACAGTTGGTTTAACCTTAGTGGTCTATGTCTTTTTTTTTTTATATATATTTTTTTTTTTATGAATTCATCGAAGAGAAACCATGGCCCAAAACCTTAGTCGAACAGGCTCAACATTTCTGCAAGCGCGATGAACGATAGGAACGGATCAAGGTTTCTCAATTTTGAATCCAAATTGAGAAATCTAAAAAAAAAAAATTTTTATATATATATATATATTTTTTTTTTGATTTTTTAATGAACTCATCGAAGAGAAACCATGGCCCAAAACCTTAGTCGAACAGGCTCAACATTTCTGCAAGCGCGATGAACGATAGGAACAGATCAAGGTTTCTCAATTTTGAATCCAAATTAAGAAATCTAAAATTTTTATATATATATATATATTTTTTTTGATTTTTTAATGAACTCATCGAAGAGAAACCATGGCCCAAAACCTTAGTCGAACAGGCTCAACATTTCTGCAAGCGCGATGAACGATAGGAACAGATCAAGGTTTCTCAATTTTGAATCCAAATTAAGAAATCTAAAATTTTTTTATATATATATATATATTTTTTTTTTTGATTTTTTAATGAACTCATCGAAGAGAAACCATGGCCCAAAACCTTAGTCGAACAGGCTCAACATTTCTGCAAGCGCGATGAACGATAGGAACGGATCAAGGTTTCTCAATTTTGAATCCAAATATAGAAATCTAAAATTTTTTATATATATATATATATATATATTTTTTTTGATTTTTTAATGAACTCATCGAAGAGAAACCATGGCCCAAAACCTTAGTCGAACAGGCTCAACATTTCTGCAAGCGCGATGAACGATAGGAACGGATCAAGGTTTCTCAATTTTGAATCCAAATTGAGAAATCTGATTTTTTTTTATATATATATATATATTTTTTTTTTTTGATTTTTTAATGAACTCATCGAAGAGAAACCATGGCCCAAAACCTTAGTCGAACAGGCTCAACATTTCTGCAAGCGCGATGAACGATAGGAACGGATCAAGGTTTCTCAATTTTGAATCCAAATTGAGAAATCTGATTTTTTTAATTTTTTTCTTATATTTTTTTTTTGAAAAGAGAAAGAGTGGAAATAAATTCAAAGAATTAGAAATTTCCAAACAAAAAATCTCATCTCATTTTTTTTTTTTTGAATTCAACATAGGCCACCAATTATAAAGTAGCCAAGGAATCGAGAAAAGAAATATAAGCATAGAGCAAAATATATGATATGCAAATATTTCATTTCTAGCATTGTGTTCTTAAATAAACGAGTCCCACCGGGTGATGCCAGCTTGATGGACCGCGCTCCTGCTCGGTTCTACCGAGGTCGGCGGACGTGGGAGTCCGTTTGGTTCCGACCCTTTCGTAACCGGGGGGCAGGGGCGTGCATCAACATTTCTTTTTTTTTGTGGGTGTGCCAGATTTTCTATTTTACTTGGAATTGCAAGTGGTGATCCGGAGATCAACCTTCGCAAGTAAAAAGGAAATCAACTTCTTTCAAGTTTTCCATTGCACATATATATTTAAGAAAAGAGACATTTTCTTGATTTGCCGTGAAAGGCGATTTTTTTGGCATTTATAGCCGATTTTGGCGTTTATAGCCGATTTTTTTTGGCGTTTATAGCCGATTTTGGCGTTTATAGCCGATTTACAATCCTTATCAATAATGAAAGACAAGAATTGTGATTTTTGTCTCTTTTAAAAAAATACAAACTACAATGAAAAGCAAGAAAAGGAGGATCTAACTTCTCAGGAGATTGTGGGGGACTCGTTTAGAATGACGGTCGCAAGCCATATGTGGGCTTCGCCATCATCCATGCAGATGAGAACAGAGGATGCTATTTGATTCGCTTGGCTTGGCTATAACCTCGGGTTTTTAGAAGACAAAGACCAAAGGAAGGTCCTATGTCCAATAAAAAACCGAGTAGACGGGCTGAAAAGCCATATCTAAGCCATTGGAGGCAGGAGGAGAAGGCAAGGACCTTGGGGGGGGGGTACCCCCCAAGGGACTTTTGTCACCTTGTTGTGGTGGCCGGTGTAGAACTTCCGCAGAGTTTTCTCTCTTTTTCCTTTCTCTGGATTTCTGTGCTTTTTTCTCTGATTTTTCTGATGCTTTCTGATTTGTTTGTCTTCTTGGAGAGCCCTCCTATTTATAGGCTTTTAGGTAGCCTTTTAGGTGGGTTTATGGGCTTTTATTGTCATTAAGCCGCATAATGGGAGGAGTTACAAAATTGAATTGTTTATTTTGTAACTCCTTTTTCTTGGCTTCTGATTGGCCGGAGGAGATTGAGGGCATTTAATCGCCTTTAATCGCCATGATGGGAGGAGTTTCATGGTTTAAATGCCATGAATCTCTTGACTTGTAACTCCCGAATGCTTGCTTCTGATTGGGCCGTCCAAAGAAATGGATTAATGACTGTAATAAAGCTAGTCAATTAATCGCATTAAGTGGTCGCCGAGCAGCTGAAGAGTCGCGGGCCGTGCCACGTCTTTTGAGATTCTTCTGTTGATGATCATCGATGGATCTTCATGTAGATCGACATCAGATGATCATGTAATTTCAGGTGTTTGTTGCCAACAGCGGGTCGGTGCCATCTGTCCTGTCGATTTCTCGATCGGTCGGGTGGAAAGCACACTTTTTTTGGTTGACCGGGTGGCGATCAATACTGTCTTTGATACTCTTGATGATTTACCCGTGTTTTGGACGGATATCAGAGGACTTGGTGTCCCAAAAGCATGAATTTTGGAAAGTACCAGAGGCTGGGCTTCTCGAATCGCGAAAAAACGGCGAAAACCGGGGTTTCCGGGGCTTTCCCGGCGACCCCGGGGTCCATGGTCGCCGGCGACCCTGGCCCAGGGTCGTAGGGGCCTGCGACCTTGGGCCAAGGTCGCAGGGGCCTGCGACCCTGGCCCAGGGTCGCAGGGGTCTGCGACCCTGGGGGGGTTTTCCCCCTTTCGTGTCCCGTTTTGCGTCCGTTTTCGCTTTTTTCTGATTCTTTTTTTCTTCTGTACTTTTCCTTGACATTTTGACCATTTATTGGCCTGATTTCTTTGTAGGAAACCTGATGAGAATCCTTGCATTTTATTTTGCAAAGTTTCCAATTTCCTGAGAAAGCCGAAGACTTTGTCGCGCAGAGCTGCCGATTTTCCGTCAGAAGCTGAAACTGGGCCAAACGATGTCGGAATGACCTAAAATTTGGTGTGAAGCCTCCTGAGCAATAAATAAGACCAACCATAGGATTTTGTTTGAGTTTCGAAGCCATTTGGGGTCCTATCACCTGCAGACTTGCTTTTTGTCGCGATGAAGATGTCGCGGTTTGATGTGTGGTCAACCGATGTCCGATTGACTTGAAATTTGACAGGGAACCTATTGGAGTCATTTTAAGATGATCCATAGGTTTTGTCTTGGAAACCATGGTCCCGGAGAGCTTTTGTCGCCGAGAGCTCCTTTTTGGCTGTCGGAGAAGCGAAGTTAGGCCAAATGATTTTGAAATGGCTCGAAACTTCTTGTGTACTCCTCTTTTGGCTGTCTAGAAGAATCTTGCAGCTTTTGTTTGATTCTGACAAGATTTGATTTTTGGAAGCAGCATTGCCTATTTATGGCAGGTTGCGACTTCATGTAGCTCTTTGGATCTTGATAAGGCAAAGTGACATTTTTGGTGTCAACAGTTTTTCCCACAGTGGATACAAACCACTGGATTCTGCGCATTCTGCTCCTGCCTTGGCCTTTTTTGCTGATTGTTTCTTTGCTGATAGTTCTGCTGCTGGCCTTGACCCTTTCCTTGGTTCTTGATGATCTTGTTGTGGAAGTTCTCAAATTTGTATGCTCTCTTGACAGCTTCTTCAAAGGTAACGGGTGCTACAACCTCGGTAGCATCCCTCTTAATAATCGGGTGAAGTCCCTCAAGGAACTTGGTTATCTTCTTCTCAACCGTGTCTATCAGCTCTGGAGCATACCTTGACAATCTCTCGAATTTGGTAAGGTATTCGAGGACCGTCATGTTCCCTTGCACAAGTTGCTGAAATTCTGCTGCCTTTTGTCTCTTGACATGTGCAGGTACATATTTCTCTCCAAACTGTCTCTTGAAGTTAACCCAAGCTTCTGCATCAGCCATTGTCCTGTATTCTGCCTTGACGGTCTTCCACCAAATATCTGCTAAACCCACAAACATAGAGGCTGCAAGTTGTACACGTTCTACACCGGTACATATGAATATCTCAAATATATTTTCGGTGTGCTCAAGCCAATCATCTGCTGCCATTGGATCCTCAGTCCCCAAAAATTCTTTCGGTCCTCTCTTCCTGAACCGCTCATACAACACATTAGGATCATTCCCTCTAATGTTTACCGAACTAGGTGGTGCAACTGGGATTGGTTCCGGTCTCCTTTCTAATATCCCCAACAACTGTGCTTGCATTTGAGCTATCTCCCTAGCATGATCCTCGTCTTTCTTAAGCATCTGTTCTTGCAATCTGGTCTGTGTCTCATATGCTTGTGCTTGGAGCTTAGCCTGGTTCTCATTTGCCTGACGTTGTTGGTCAATCATAGCCTGCATCATCTGTTGGAATTGGTTCTGCATGTTGTTGTCTTGTGGTTCCTCTGCAGTATGCCCTGTATTCTCACTGTTACTGGCAACGTGATTACTGTTTGCTGCTCTTTTTCGAGGTGGCATAACGCTGCAAAACAAATTGTTAGCACATATAAATCAAGTACAGGGTGGTCACACATTGCTCACACGATTCTATCTAACGAATCCTCGCCATGTACTTAAGATTTCTAGTTTCTTTTAATTGCCTGAAACATGTCCCGCTCTGATACCAGTCCTGTCGCGACCCCGGACCGGGACTAGGGGAGGATCTGAGTCCGGGATCGGGACACGGGGGTGATGCCGCGCCACGTGCATCTCTTTGGCTAAGCCGCACATGGAATTAAAAGAACATTTGTCCGTGTACGTGATTTCCCACAGGGTTCCGCGGTGAGGATTATCTGTACACATCATCTTACATATAACCATATCAAACATATTCTCAAGATTGCGGAAGCGTGTAGCAAACCATATTAATACTATTCAATTCCATAAACAAGACTGATTTATGATTAACATAACAAGATATCAGAATGAGCAATGATCATAAGCATATTTCCCCAAAAGTAAATTTAAGTGTATTTACAAAATATCAGTTGATTAATGCCCCAAAATAACGGTCAACAAAGACCGTACAACCAAAGGAAACCCAAAATAAAGATATCATAAGTTCCCAAAATGTATCGTTCTCAAGGCAAGGCCGAATGTCTACATGACATCATCGGCTTGCCACTCAATCACTCGCTGCGGTTCACCGACTACCTCCTCTGGCTCTTCCTCAATGGCAATAAGCTCGGGACCTGAGTACCAAAATAAATGGATCAGGCACGACGGTCTGGCAAGTGGGTGAAAAGATATAACAATAATTCAAAACAATGATGCCTTTAGAAACATAGTAGAATCTAGATAAATAATGAATTTTCATAAAAGAAGGATGCATCATTTAAAAGAGATACGTATGCGATAAAATCATGTAAAGGTACCAATGATTCAGGAACTAACAAGATGGCAACCACACAAAGCTAAATCCTCTCTCACAAAAGTGATAAGAGCACATCGGGACATTGATCTCAGTCACACGAGGTGAGGAGAATCAACGACGTTGACCTCAGTCACACGAGGTGAGGAGAATTAACGATTTTTATATAATAAATACATATAATACTCTGCGGGACCACGGTAGCGAACCGGGTATATCGGGGCGAGGCGGGAACCATGCTGCAGCGGGTATAACTGAAGGGGGATATCCAAACCGGTGGATCAAACCGATAAGGTTATCCAAGCTTAGTGGTGCCGACTCATAGGTAACATGCGAAAATCAAAGCAAATAAATACACATAACGGGGCGGGAACCCATAGGTACAAAACATATAAAAGTCGGGACGGGTCTAAACAAATTAACAATATGGTAACACAATGTTCTCGGTTCAAGAGTACTCACAAATCACAGGTTGAAATCCCAAAATAGGGGATTGGTTGAAAATCAAATACAAATAGTTTTCAATACCTTTACAGGCTAACAATAGGGTTTCTAGAATTGAATCAGTGTGAATAGGGTCCCGTATGTCGGTTATGATGAAATTTTGGTACTCTTTAAGAATTAGGGACATTCCGGGTCCTTATACACATTGGTCAATCTATAAAATCTCATAGGATCTCCATGATAAGTTTCCCTTTTCCTTCGGACTTCACGCAATACTTCACAAGTCCTTAAATAACAATGGGCTCCAAACAATACCTCCCCACTACAACCCATTACAATTTACCCAAATATTTCATGGGTTTAAATGCATCATTACGAGTTCAATGTCTTCAAATAAGAAGAGAAGGGATGGAGTTGAATTGGACTTGAGTATGGGCTTGAAATAAATTTGTAGTCCCTCAATTCCTTTAATTTACATTTCATCTCGTTTCAGTCCGATCGATCGGACTCATTGGCCGATCGATCGGTCTTGAATCGTTCCCAGTTATTTACAGTCCGATCGATCGGACCTGATGGGCGATCGATCGGTCCTGAAAACACTCTCAGTTATTTACAGTCCGATCGATCGGACCTGATGGGCGATCGATCGGTCCTGAAAACACTCTCAGTTATTTACAGTCCGATCGATCGGACCTGATGGGCGATCGATCGGTCCTGCAACGAATCTCAACCCATTTGGTTGAATTCTTCTCTTGTCCAACTCTTATCCATTTCCTTTCTTTCCCCTTCTTCCAAACATAACTTCATGAATATTTGGGCTATTCCTTGACCTCCTTATCTCATCAAATCATCATTCAAAATCAATAATACTAAACTATCAAACATGATTAACCATTAAAACTATTAATGAAGACAAATCAAGATTTTGCATAAAACATGATAAAACACATGAGAATCGTTTCATCCACTTGCCTTGGGTCCAAGGCAAAACAAATTGAGCTCTAATCACCTTTTAAGCCCACAATCAAACACCTAAACATAAAACCCCCAAATCCAAACCCTAGATTATCAAAATCCAAGTAAAACAAAACGGAATCTTCCAATAAATGAAATGGAGCTTCCCTAGGGCTAAACAAACAGGATTATAAAACTTTTAGGAAGATTACTTACAAGGAAGTTCTTCAAAAAGCAAGGTGTTGTCCAAAGGAAATCTTGGAGTGGGCGGTTTTCATCAAAAATGGTGTCAAGATGAAGCCCTTGAGATGAGAAAGAAGATTGTAGCCTCTAATTTTCCATTAGCACTAGCTTAGTGGGGGATTGAAGATGAAGAAGCAAGAAAAAGGGTAAGGGAAAACCCTTAGGGCTGGGATTTCTCTTCTCCTCTAGGGTTTTTGCCAGAAATGGGAAAAATGAAGAAGAAGCTTTCTATATATAGTAAGTGAGGATGGGGCCCATAACTTAAAAGACTTCTCGGGCTCAAAATATGGTTTTCGGGGCTTCAAACAAATTCGACGAAGAAGACAAAGTTGATTGGCAAAATTTCTAGTTTCCAAAAAGTATATATTTTGCACATTTTGGTGACATTGAAATCGGTGTCCAGATTTTGGGTAAAAAGACCATTTTGCCCTCAATCTGTGAAAAGTCGGGTTTAGGTTCCTCGAATGGAAACGATGTCAACATGAAAGTTGTAGGGATTAGCAAGATAATTCCAACGAGGTTAAAAACACGATTTTTGGAAATCATCGGTAAACCCCCAATCTCACACAATTCGTAACAAGAACCCCCCAAAGGGTCCCACAAGTAAAAAGGCTCTCCAAATTCCCCAAAGCTATTATAAAAGCTATTCTAATCCCAAACTAATTCAAAAACCACTAAAAACACTTAAAGCTAAAATACAACTTAATCAACTCTAAACGAGGTCTCTCGGGTCGGGGTCTTACACCTACCATGGTAGCTGACGCAATGCAATTTGCTAAGCGCTGCCAACAATGCCAAGTTCATGGAGATTACATTCACATGCCTCTAGAATGGCTGCATCCTATAGCGATTTCATGACCTTTCGAAGCCTGGGGTATGGACTGAAAGAAACTGTGATTCAGATCTGAATTAGCGGAAGACATTCATGGCTAAGTAAGATGATAGATTTTAAAAAATCTGATTTGGACAGCATAAATCAGCCATAGTAATCGCATGAGAACTCCATGAATTCATGACCAACAAGTGTATAATTAAAGGAGAACGAAGAAGACTATTACCTCGAAGATTTGTAGACTTCAAATCTCTGAAAAAATAGATCCAAAGGCCCGAACTCAGACTTGCAATTAGCAAACAAGTTGCTGGAATTTTTCTGCACTAGTATTGCCTTTGATCTTCTCCTCTATCTCACTTCCAAATCTGATTGGCTAAGATGGTGGGATCTTAATCTAGGAATTAAGAACTATTTCTCCAAGGAAAAATCTCAGACCTTAAGCTCTCATCTATCAAGAAGAGAACCTATCCAAGGCTGGACGTGTGGGAGACTCCTTGCACTCTCTTATGGACGTCCAAGGGGGGAGAACTCTCCCTTTTATAGAAACTATGGAAACCTTTCCTAAAAGCTTATCTCTTCTAATTCTCATAGATGTCCTAAAAGGAAAGACTTATTTCCTTTAAGAAACACTCCAATTAGAAAAGGAAACTAAAAGGAACTTCCCATGCAATTAGTAATCCTAGTTGTAGAACACTTACTAATTTTAAGTTCCTAATCCAAAAAGGAAACTTTCTCATAGGAATACTATTCCAAAGAGGAGTCCAACCTTTCAAGTAGAGAGACCTACTTAAAATTGGAAACCTTACCCATGGAAATCCTATTATGGACGTCCCTCATGATAATGCACATCATGGCCCACATACAATTTATCTAGAGTTAAATTCATGTATGCCATCAAAGTCCTATTTGAATTTAAACTCAAAATTATTTTTCCACTAAATTAATTCATCCTTATGTTATCTAAACATTTTAGGAAACCATACCAATCTTGGAAAGTGACTAGAGAAGGGACCAAAAGACATATTTGCCATTGGCTCCCAAAATGACCAAAATGTCCATGCTAAACCCATAGCAATATAAAGACCATTTTAACCTTAACTCATTCCACTAAAGAGTTATGGTTGAACTCCAAGGACAAATATATAATATAATAAGCTCGTCATAAAATGACGGTTGTCTTTAACCTACTAAGTTTAATGACCTGAATGCCCCTCTATGTAACATCCATAATCGAGTCAGGTTATCACATGTACTATCAACCTTCCCGATTACATCTAAACCTTAGAACTTCATATCCTTAACATAATCATCATTCGAATATCATTCTCTTGATCCAAGGAGCGACCCACAAGTTCAATATCCATATGGAACATCCATATACTAACATCTGCACGTCCCAACTGATCAAGTCCGAGTACCCAAAACACAGAGCTGTTGACCCATGAAAAGAATCTCACCCATAGTGAATTAAAGTACAAGAACTTGACTTCGTCAGTTCATCCACAAATGCTCAAGATTAAGAGCACCGGTCACTCAGTAGCATGAGGTGACTTGATCTCTCTCTGTGATAGTACTATTTTAGAGATCACACCTACCATGATCCTGTTCAATGCATTGCATATGCACTAATGAGATGAATCCGGGAAAGCCCTCCCATGACTTAGGTAAGTCACCCTGAATACAGGAGAGTCTCTCATTATAACTTCTACCAAGATGAAGTACCCAGCTCCATCTTTCAGTTATGAACAAATATGATGTTTCCAGTTGTCCATGAATTAGACCTATCTGTGCGTAGACACTACACACCTAATTCATTTACTAGAAATAATGGCCCTTACAGAACCATACATATATACATGTTTAAGCATAAAAGAGTCTTTCCATTAAATAACCAGTAAATATCCAGTAACAAAAGATGAAAGTGCAGCTAGTGGGCTTTAGGGCATACACCAATCCCAACATGGACATCATAGGTCCTATTTCTCCCCCTTCGAGCAAAGGTCATCGCTTCATCTTCGCCGCTAGGGATTATTTCTCCAAGTGGTCAGAAGCATTTGCGTTCAACGAAATGAAGACCTCATCAGTCCTTCAGTTCCTACGCACCAACATCATTTGTCGTTTCGGCATACCCAAAAGATTCGTCCATGATAACGGACCACAATTCCGGGATCATCGATTCTACAGGTTCTGCGATAAATAGAAAATCCAAAGCTGTCCTTCGACTCCATACAATCCGGCAGCAAACGGGTTAGTAGAAGATTTCAACAAGACACTCTGCAAAATACTCAAAAAAATGGTCTCTAGTCACAAAAGAGACTGGAGCGACAAAATGTCTGAAGCTTTGTGGGCCTATCGAACCACCGTTCGAGGACCAACCCATAGCACACCATTCTCCTTGGTCTATGGATGCGAAGCTGTCGTGCCCTTGGAAGTACAAATTCCTTCCTTGAGGGTATCCTTGCAAAATGACATGACTCAAGAAAGCAATGTCAAATTGCGACTCCATGAGCTGGACAATCTCGATGAGAGACGGCTCGAAGCTCAACAAAGCATTGAACTTTACCAAGCACGCATGGCAGGATCTTTCGATAAAAAGGTCAGGCAACGCGCCTACAAAAAGGGTGACTTGGTCCTTGCGGTAAAAAGACCAATGGTCTTCGCTCACAAGTCTAAAGGCAAATTTGAGCCAAAATGGGAGGGACCCTACGTCATCGATAAGGTTTCTCCAACGGCGCATACTCACTCCTAAACATGGAAGGCGACAGATGTATGCTACCCATCAACGGCAAGTTCTTAAAGCGGTACTACCCTTGAAGACTTACCCAACTGGGTAAGAGCAATGCCTGTACGGCCAAAACTGGTTTCCAGGTACACCCTCGTTAAACCCGCCTTCTTTTAATTTTCATATCAAATGTTGAAATTTATAGAAATTTAAAACAATGCTTACTTTCATCGTTTCATTGTTCAAAAAAAAATCCAAGTTTAGGAACCTTTCCCTAACTTGACCAAAAGTTTCAACCCTTGAACCCAAAATCCATGGTTTGAAACAAAATTCGGATTCAGGGATTTCCACCCTAGTCCACCCTGCCTTTTACTGCCAAAATGGTTTTAGGTCAAAACTTATGACCCTCGTGTCTTTAAACAAAAAAAATGGTTTTTCAAAAAACCGCGAGGAAGCAACGCTTAGTCGATACTCGCACAAATCGGAAGCATACGAACAACGTTCGACACTTCCAAAATTGCAGGGAAGCGACATTTCGTCGATACTTGCAAAATTCAAAAATCGTGGAGACACAACATTTCAGTTGATATCCACAACCCAAATTTTAAAAGGTTTGAAAAAACCTAAAAAACCATGGAGACGCAGTATTTTAGTTGATATCCATAACTTAAAGGTTCGAGAAAACCACAAATCTCAAAAATCATGGGGAAACGACATCAAGTCAGTACCCGCAAAACCAAAATTTTTGAAAAGCAAGGATGCGACATTCCATCGATACTTGCACCCAAATTCGCGAGGATGCGACATTCCATCGATACTCGCAACCGAATGAGCAAGGATGCGACATTCCATCGATACTTGCAAGAACATTCAGCAGGGAGGCGACTTTTTAGTCGATACTTGCAATTTTGAAAACCAAACCGGCTATAAATGCCATCAAAACAGGCTATAAATGCCACAAACTGTTAGTTTTATAGACTCAATCCAGTAGATGATATAATAAATTGATTAATTTCTTTATTTATCAGTATATTCATGCATTTCCTTTCATGAGATGAATGGTGATTTATTACATACTTGCACATAACCAATACGAATGACAAGATGGTTCATGAGATGAACCGGAGTCCACAAGTATATTAGATGTAACACATGTGTATGGATGAGATCCACATACGGGAGACATGTGTGACAAATCTTGTACTTAAATATCTTCACAACCAGTGATGAGACTGGACATCTCATACTGACAAGGTTGCAACACTTTGATCACTATGAGATAGTGTGATTTGTCTCGATCATCAGAATGGAAGATTCTGGATCATAGTGCTGGTACATTGGATGTATTGAAAGACCATAAGAAGCACCTTATAAACACTGTCTTTACTTTAAGGTCTGCTCTCATAATTCCCTAGTAATAGGCTCTCAATCCTGAGACATTAATGAACTCAAGTTTCTATCTATTCATTTGTTTTGAGTCACCAATGAGTGAGGCCAACTGTAGGTCAACACCTCGGTGATTTGGGTACATGGTAGTAGAGCTGTGGGAACATTCAATAGTCAAGATGGAATCTATCTCTAATATACCCTTGTGCCAATTAATGGATTTATCATTGGTAAGTGCGCACCCATTTCGATTAAGAGTTAATTGGAAAGGTACCTATGATCATTATAATTAATTAGGGCTCAAGGATAATAAGATATGGATCTAGTTTGGAAGACAGGTCCAATTGATCCGTGGATATTGATAGAGGGGTCTACTTGTGGTAATGTGAAAGTTTAGGGTCTTCTATGTAATATTCCTAAGACTGGAGTTCAATTGCATTTATATAGTGGAGTTATTTGCAATTAACTGTGAGCACGGATTACACATGAGATGTGGGGTCGCGTGTCCCAATTGGAGCCAGCTTTCTAAGGAATCCCTAGTGGTCCCCACGCTAGCCTAATTATTAGAAAGTATCTAATTCTAGTTGAACTCTAAAAGGAAAGTTACTATTTCTATTTGAAGTAAGACTTCTAATAGTAGTAATAGTAGACTTACTAATTTTAGTAGAAGTGAGACTTCTATTTTAATTAGAAAGGAATTAAAAAGTTACTAATCATATTTGAAGTGAGACTTCTAATTATGATATGGTAAGTTACTAATTAATGGAAGTAAGACTTCTATTGTAATTAGTAAAGAGGAGGCAACTTTCAAAAGCTATAAATAGAGGAGAAGAGGGCTGGACGTCCATGCACTCTCCATACATTGGGATTCACGCCCAAGCCTCCCTAGTGCAAGTGTTGCATGAGTTCTTTCTCCTCTCCCTCTTCTAGTTCTCTTTCTAGTTCCTCCCTAGAGTTCCTAGTAGTTTTCTCTTGGAGATCCCACCATCTTCTTGAGAAAAAGGAGAATCTGATACGGGTCATAGCGTGGAAGATCAAGAGGTCTTGGAGATTCCTATTTGATTAGTGAAAGCGTTTCATCATCAAAGAAAGACGCAACTTCTCCATTAGAGCACAACCGAGCTCCAAAGGTATAATCTACTTCCTTGCATGTTGTAGATTTATTTGTAGCTTATATGTTGCTGGTTCTATCTTCTAGATAAATTGTATTTACTGATCATGATGGCTGAGATTGAGGACATAGATATTGGACTGGGTTTTATAGCCTTCTGGATAGTTGATCCCTGCGTCAAGCGGGTCAAAAGTTTTTGAAACCTATCCTAGAGGCCCACCATATTTCCAACACAAACCGGCTATCAATGCCACCAAAACAAAACCGGCTATCAATGCCACAAACAAAAAACTGGCTTTCAAAAAAGCCGGCTATCAATGCCATAAACTCGGCTACCAATGCCACCAAAAACCGGCTATAGATGCCACAAAAAAAAACTCGGCTATCAATGCCACAAAAAAGCTGGCTCTCATGCCAAAATTGGCTTCCATGCCACAAGCAAAAATCTGGCTTCCATGCCAAAACAATCATTTGACAAAATATTTTCACAAAATGACAAGCTTTTGATCAAATCCCATTTAGCAATTACTTTCATCACAAAAAAAGATTTAAGTGAGCGTAGGGAAAACAAAAAAAAAAAGAAGAGTACCAAAAAATATACATGTGGTACCAAAAAAAAGTGCTCACAAGCACTACAAAAAAAAAGTACAAAAAAAATACATGTGGTACCAAAAAAAAGAAAGTGTTCACAAGCACTACAAAAAAAAGTACAAAAAAAAATACAAGTGGTACAAAAAAAAAAGAGAAGGATGGTTTCTGTTAAAAAAAAAACAGGAGCTCAATCAAAAATGGTCTCCAGCCAAGAGTTCAGCTCCTTAAGCAAACTTTTGGCCTCAGCCGTCAAGGATTCTAAGGCACGCTTCTTCAGGAATTCGCCATGAGATGCTGGAGTGGGCTGTAACCCTTCTTTCGCTCTGGGAAGCTTCCCCCGAGCAGTTTGCCATTGTTTGTTCTCTTCAGACTTCCTTTTAAGAACTCGATTGGCATCTGCAACTCGGCGAATCAGAGCACTCTCCCTGTCACGAGCCTCTGTTATTGCAGTCCACTTGGCAGCTACTTGTGCCTGCAGATGCTCAAGACGTTTCCTGGCCTCATCGACCTCCCTATCAAGGATGTTAAGGTCATGTGTCAGCCCAATGATGTTTAGCTCTTCTAAGTTCTTCTCTCGGACTACCTACTTCCTGCTTTCTGTAGCCTCATCCAGGTTAGACTGAGCCTTATCCACAGGGTCCAGGAACATCTCCTTGAAGAACTGGTCGTCAGGAAAACCCATGGTCTCAAACCACCTGTCACCCAGGTCAATGATCCTATCAACGATCGCCCTGGCACTTGTGACATCCAGACCACCCTCTTCGGCATCACCAAGAATCTCACGCACATGCTGGATCATCCCAAATCCGGCATCTAAGTGCCCAGAAAGCAGAGTCTCAATCCAAGAGCTCAGAACTCGCACCACCACCTTCTTCGCAAAAGAAGAGATGGCCCAGCTGAAGATTCGCCCAACTCCGTTGGTCGACTGCCCATGTCATCACCTGTTGGAAGAGTAACAAAAGAACTCTTTCCAGTTGAAGCTGCTCCTGCTCGGGAAGGAGTCTCAGCACGAGGTATCTCCTCAACATTGTCAGAACTGGTCCCAGGAGTTTCTACCTCTGGATCAACCTCTGGCATCCCTTGCTCTGGAAGCGACGGATCCTCCTCTGTCACTTCAAAACCTGCCAAAGAAACACAAAAAGGTATGAACATGATCCTGTTTGAAAATCATTATCAGGGTTATTACTACAAAATACCTTCTTCGACGACTGGCGGAACACTTTCTTCCTCCATGAACGCATCGGAAGCATCATCAACATTTGCGTCCATCGATGGTTCGAAGTCATCGGAATCCTGTGGCATGTCAGCTGACAAGAAAAATGTTAGCAAACCAAGTCACAGACAAAAAAAAGAGAAAAAGAAAACAAAAGAAGTCGTACCAATTGGAGATTCTAGATTCACTCCAAAGTCCCTCGGTTCTTCTTCAGGTGCCCCGACAGGATCCGTCACCACCTCATCGATTGGAACCTCAGGCATCACCAAGTCTTCCTCTGCTAAAAAAAAAGAAAAAGAAAAGCAGAAACAAGAAGCAAATCAGAACATGGAAAAATCCCATGAAAAGAAATGGAAAGAGAAAAAGGAAGAATCATACCTTCACCGACGGTCTCTTCTTCTCGGCTTCTCTTCTCTGGAGGCTCGTCAGCATCCACTGGCACATCATCATTGATAGTAAGAGGAACTTTCAAGTCAGGAGAGTCCTCATGCTGCCCCTTGCTGCGATGATGACTTCTCCTCCTCTTACTCCTGCGGGCTCGCTTCTTAGAGGAACCTGCCCCGCTGTCAGAGTCAGGTTTCCCACTTGACTCCTCACTAGATGGTCTACTCTTGCCAGTAGACTCCACGGAAGCTTGCCTCTGTGCCGCTTGCATCCAAGCACCAAGTTCGGCTTCCTCCTGTTCTAGCTGCTCTAAAGCCTCATCAGGTATTTCTCGAACAGCTTCAGAACCAATGACGCCCTGGTCACCGAGAAAGCCTATCTTATGCTTCTCTCCAGAAAGGAATGCCCAAACTTCCTCTCGCCGGACGCCATCCGACTTTCCAAGGCCCTTTCCATATGCTAGCTTCACAACAAGCTCCTTCTTAGAAAGCCCCCGATATGCCGAAAAGCTCTCCGCGAACCACTTCGCAAAGCCGGCAGTTCGGGAAGTCAACAACACAAGATAAGAGATCCTGGCTGTAGTGTCTTTAGCACTATAGAAAGCCCATGCATTTCTCCCGTCCTGTAAACCTCCAAAGCGCTTCACCATGCTTGAAGGCACTCCAACAACGCCTTGTGAAAAGCCCAGCTGCAATGCAAAGCAAAGCGAGAGGGTACATATGGCTGGATGTCAACGAAAAGATGTCTGCGGTACACCATCGTGCCGACACGTATGCTGAAAAGCCACTCTCTCTCTGCATTCGTCAAGGAGTAATGCCTTCCCGACCCCGCCCTGGTAGAGTCTCGGGAGGCACCAAATTCAAAAGCCTTCTTCCGCAACTCCGGAGAAAGCTTCACTGAAGACTGCCCCATCTCGACGTCCCTGAACCGTCGGATCCTCATGCGGGCAAACAAAAGTGATTCGGACACGGCTTTGCCCTTAGCCAGTCGAATCATCAGAGGATCATCATCCTGTGCAGCACCCAGCCGGTGGAAGCCAGGACAGTGGTACACGTACCACGAATAAAAGATGTGGGCTGAAAAAACCCTATTCATGGGAAGCCCAAGGCGAACCAAAAAAGCAGCAGCCTGCAGTTCGGTACATAGGTAGGAGTAAAGAGCTGGCACCAAAGCAAGCTGCTCCCCAAACGCCATCTGATAAGCCGAAAAAATACAATGCGGCCTGATATGCGTTCCATCTCCTCCAGCAAAAATAGCCTCACCAAGCCAATAAGTGAGGTAAACAGCGAGATCTCTCCGCAGTGCAATGTCAGGACATATGGCGTTTGTACTCGCACAGAAATCTCTCAACTTTTCTTGCATAGCCAAGATCTTCTTCGAACTTGGATCCTGAGCCTTGGCTTCCTGGGTTACGCTATCAGAAGACTCCCTACTATCAAAAAAGTTGGGGAACGAAGAGCTAGAACTCTTCCAACTGCTGGATCTAACTTTCAAACCCTCATTCTCCTTCAAAAAATCATAGAAGGCGACGAGCTGAAAGTACAGAAGCCTGAACTCCTCAGACTGCCCCTCAAGGACGCTGTCAATCGGCATAAACTCCTCATAGAGTTTGCCAAGTATGGGCAATCCAGTAATGGCGCTCAGCTCCTTCAAAGAGAAACCAATCTCACCATTCGTCACAACGAAGGTATTGGTTTGTGGGAGGAATGATTCCAACATAGCCATGAAGGCCTCGTCGGAAAAGATCACGGTCTCCCTAAAGGCACGGACCGCATCAAAAATCCCGGCATCCTTCAAAACGGCGCCACCAATCAGCAGGACGCGATCAATCCACAACTTCCACTCGGAGTCTGTCGCGACCCCGGACCGGGACTAGGGGAGGATCCGAGTCCGGGATCGGGACACGGGGGTGATGCCGCGCCACGTGCATCTCTTTGGCTAAGCTGCACACGGAATTAAAAGAACATTTGTCCGTGTACGTGATTTCCCACAGGGTTCCGCGGTGAGGATTATCTTTACACATCATCTTACATGTAACCATATCAAACATATTCTCAAGATTGCGGAAGCGTGTAGCAAACCATATTAATACTATTCAATTCCATAAACAAGAAAGATTGAAAATACATAATGACATGTAGTGAAATCGGTACATCTATGCAATGTAAAAAAAAAAAAAATTGTAAAGGAGAAAGTGAGTTGGTCATTTTTTTTATTTATTTATAGAATCATACATCAAAATCTCTGCAAGTCTGTAACCTACAACTCCTTTCAAGATATCCAATAAGAAGACGTGATTTTTCTTCTCATCTCTTGGATCATAAGATTTGGGACAAGTGTAGATAATTTAGAATGAATATTAAGAAACCTCTTCCCCAATCTCCATCAAACCTTACTTATTTGTTCTCCTTTCCTTCATTTTTTTTTCTTTTCTTTTCCTTCCCTATTTTTCATTCTAAGCTTTTCCCAAAATCAATAATATTATTTATTATTTTTTTTAGAGTCAAAACCATGTTAAATAAAGACTTAAACAATGGAGGGGCCATCAATTAATGGATGGCCATATATTGGAGGGGCCTAAGCCATTCTTTGAGGGGAAAATCAAGATGTAAGGGGGGGCCATGGCCCCTGCCAGCCCCCACCTAGGTCCGCCCTTGCTTTTTGGAATCTTTGTTTATATGCATAATCCCAAGTTAAAAATAGAATTTTTTTTTCTAATGTCGGTATGTTGAAAGAAATTTTATCAAGCAAGGATGTATTTAGTGAAAGCACCAATGTGATGAATTTTCCAACTATTTCAAGAAAAAAATGTGCCTTCTCTTTATCGTAATATGAAAGCTAAGAATCGAGTCCATGAAAACTTTCTATCATTGCCTGATACCTAAAATTGACAATTAATGAAAACTCACACATGATTTTTGAAATGATTTAGTTCTACTTTAGGGCTCCAATTCTTCCACTTATGATTCATGTTGGTATTTTTTTTTTTCCGTTTATTTTGTGCAATGTCATCCTATTGGCTGGGGATTCTCATTAGTTGCATAAGCTGTTAAGGCATGGTTTCCTAAGTATGATATGGGATACAAATGGGAAAGATGGAAATGACTCCACCACTAAACGACCAACAATGTAACAGATGTAGGGAACGCCACAAAATTTATAAAAATTGCAGAACTTAATACATCTAAATATTCTTCAACCATAACTCTTTGCAATTATCCACTTAGCATGTACCTTAAAAAAGGTTGTATACAATATATAATAAAATGATGCTATGAAATAGTATTGAGTGAGCTAAACTGACAATGGGGGTAGAGATCTCTGACTTAGACGATGGGGGTGGAGCCTTCTCCTCCTTTTCTCTTCACTGCCAATGAATGTGAGAAATGAGTTTTCCATTGTTTAGGGTTTTATTGACATCAAGCAATCTCTCTCTTACTGTGATTGAGAAAAAATGGGTAGGGCGTCAATCTCCTTCCTCTCCTTTCACTGTGATTGAGAACAAATTGGTAGGGTGTCGATCTCCTAGGTGTGGATCTCCTTCCTCTCCTTTCACCGTGATTGAAAAAAATGGGTTGGGTGTCGATCTCCTTCTTCTCCTTCATCTCTTTCTTCTCTTCATTGTAGCTTTGGGATGAAGAATGTTTTTGGTTTCTCTTTCTTTCTTTCTTTTAGGGTTATGTTGACATCAACTTATGAAGGGCAAAAATTGAATGAAAGAATTTGGAGGTCCTTGGCTATTATTATTAAAATTTAAGGTCCTCGGCTGTTATTAACCTATTTAGGGAGATTTTTGAAGTAAATGTCCCAAAAAATAATATTATGAATTGTGTTGCCCATGTTAAGTACGGGCATGCTTTGCTTTCTCAATTAATTGTAAAATTGAAACTCTAATTTCGATTTCAATTTCGATTATAAAGAGATTTAAAAAAAAACGAGATTAGTAAGATAAGTGAGGACGCGATTTGAAATTTTTTGATAGTGTTCTATGCGAGAGGGATTGAGGTTACGAAATGTTAGTTGTGGAGAGAGATAAATTAAGAGACAATAATTAGAGATAAATCGAGGACATCTAAATTTTAGGGGAGAAGATTCTTTAAGTAATTTTTTTTATATCTTATCATTAGATAATATTTTTTTTAGATTTACTTTTTCTTAAAATATTTCAAATTTTCTAAATTTTAATATTAAAAATCGATAATGGTATATATATTTTATTTTGGATTTATGTTCTTCTCATTAATTAGTAACTAAAAAAGCGCCCCAAATGAAATATATTTTGTTCTTTGGGCCCGGGCTCGGCGCTGGCCTATTTTGCTAGTGGATTATTAAAGAGGATGAGGTGAAGGATTTAAAGAGAAGATTGTTTAATGATTATTTATGGGTATTCACTTTTACGAATGCATTTATTAGAATTCATAGGCATTGAATACCCTACCCTATTAGAGGTGTCCTAAATCTAGTAACACAACGTACACACATAAATCAATAATTGAAAAAAAAAAAAGAAAAGAAAAGTAAACAGTAACCCGTTTATTAAATGGGCAGAATATGGGTTGGGCCTCAACCAACAAGGTTTGAAACGGATTCCCTGATCCACAAACGATGATGGTTCCCCAAGAGCACAAAAGCAGGATATAAAAATACATACACCAGCTGTTACAATTGCCTTCTTCAGAAAATCTCTCACTTCACATGAGATGTCAGTCTTCTCCTCGGCCTTCCCTGTTCCAACCTCCTCACTTTTCCTCCTCCCTCTCCTCCTCTTCTTCCTCTTCCCCTTAAACTTTGGGCCTCTTCATCTCTTCCATGCCCTAAATCCATCAACCCCACAAAACCACACACTAATAAGTGAATTGCTGCTACCAATCCCACAAACTTCAGCCATCTCTGAAGATTTCACGCATCTTCCATCCTTCAACTCCACCACTCCCACCAAGACATCACGAATTTCTGAAGGCTTCACAGATGGTCATTTTGCAGTCTTCAATAGTACCACATATACCAACACCTCTCATGCCACTACTATCAACAAAGTAATTAGTGGAAAACACCCGTTTCGGCTTTTGTGAGGTATTGATTTTGATTGGTTTGAAGTGGGTTAGTAGAAACTTATGGTTTTGCATGTATTTTGTGTTATTATAGGAGGAAGTACTGGTGATCAAGAAAACGAGTAGTTTAGAGAAAATCGAAGTGGGTCTTGCAAGAGCTCGAGCTTCCATTCAGAGAGCAGTTGTTACACGCAACTACACATCATACAAGAAGGAGAGCTACATTCCAAGAGGACCAATTTACAGGAACGCCTACGCATTTCATCAGTTAAGAGAATTATTCATTTACCACCATTAGCTAGTCATATAATACTGCAGCCATGGCTGGCTTGTCTTTATATTTTCATTGGGCCATGAATCCATTTTGCCCATTTGATTGGTGGGTCCCACCAATTTTCAGGTGGTTTCCATCTTTCAGATCAATGGAGACAGCGAGGATCACTGATTGCTGGTCCAGTAGATGAACATCTTTTGTTTTAGTCTGTCTAC
This sequence comes from Litsea cubeba, assembly GCA_012931725.1. Classification (NCBI taxonomy): domain Eukaryota; kingdom Viridiplantae; phylum Streptophyta; class Magnoliopsida; order Laurales; family Lauraceae; genus Litsea; species Litsea cubeba. Next base: position 16,361,341 of record CM022951.1, read on the forward strand.
GATTTGGAAGACTGAAGCAGGATTCAGACCATACAGGTAGAAGGATGGAGAGAGGGAAAGTGAGTTTATCTGGTGGATTTATTGGGCTGGCCTCAAGAGGATCTGAACTATTGAAAGGCATGGATCCTAAGTCTCTATGTTCACATGGCCCACATCAGATCTGTTCAAATTATTGCCTTTAGATGGATAGGCCACTAAATAGGAAGAAACCCAAATCCTAGTCATTGATGTGGTTTTTGCGTCATGGAGAATTTAATATGTGGTCCATCAGGTCGTCATACAATAATTTATATCATTGTCATTATCATCATCATTATTATTAATCACGATCCTTAATCAATATGGTCATTATCATCCTTCCAAACTAAATATCTGAGCATAATAAATGGAGTTCGAATGAGACAAATCTCTGCTCCATATATAGGATAGATCATCATTAGGAAAATCGACCCCTATGGTGATATGAGCAACAGTTGTTTGAAAAACCAAATCTTTTGTTATTTGGATAAGTGTAGTATATTCATAAATATACTATTGTAAAGTTATGATATTACAGCAACAGAGTCCTGTGAACTTGAAGAGGTTACAACAGAACAATAGAATCGGACTCCAGTAGGGAGTGATGGTGCAGTTCATGTGTGTTTGAGTAAGTTGGAAGGTGCAAGGAAGTGGTGGACGGTAGGAATCACATGGAAAAGCCTAGTGCCTAAAGATCCTCATGCTTGGCATGAAACCACCGTATATTGCTGCCTTCTTCCATCAAATAAATAAAGGGGCTGGATAGAAAACGACCATCAGAGTATGGCCTACCTGAATGTGTGAAAAAAAAATCAAGGGAGCTCCGGGATTGAACGGTTTAGATGCAGATGAGGTGAATACAAGAAATTAAGTTAGCTTAATTAGATGATTTTAATATTTAGTCTTAGGACGTGTTTGTGCAAGAGAGCAAATCCATACAAAATAAGCTGATGTGAAAATCGTTTTCTGTATTTTTTTTTCCTCCTTCTCACATTAGGTGCACTGTTTCAATTAAGAAAGGTGCCTAATTTTCCATTTTAGGGACAAGGCATTTTTTTAGTGGGTTTAGATCTGCATTGCTGCTTAAAAGAAAAGATGGTGTTTCCTATTCCTACACAAATTTGCCCTTAGGTCTTTAAAGTTAAATGGCAAAATGGGATGTTGTTTTCTCATGAAGGAATCCAATGGTGAATGATGCTCGAGGAAGTGTAAATTTTGGGTTGGGCCTATTCATGGAGTAGTGTTTGTAAAAAGATTGGACTGGCTATTGGTGGGGTCATGCCCTCAAAAAATTGGGGCAGAAAAAAGGACATTTTTTAGGGGACTGGCTATTGGTGGGGTCATGCCCTCAAAAAATTGGGGCAGAAAAAAGGACATTTTTTAGGGGCACATTATGTAGAATTTCAAATAAATAAATAAATAAATCAAAAGAAGACAGTGAGATGATACGGAGCACTTGTGAAATGCATGCAGCCATCAAAGTGTGAATAAGGCAGCTTGTGTTGTCAATAGGCAATCTCTGTCCAAATCCATCCGTTTCCGGGCACAGTCGATTAGATATTGATAAACTGACTTCAGGCTTGTCCCACAATGACCCTAAAGCCAGAGCCCAAGTCCACCCACGTAGAAAATTGGTAGGGTCGAGCCGACCCTAAAGTCGAGCCCAAGTCCACCTATTAGAGTGAAAACTGGTTCAATGCCATAAATGGCCGCGTGTGAATATGTGGATGTCAATAGAAGGAAAGGCTCCTCATATAAAATCAGTTTTGTCAGGTGGTTTAGTTGCAACTATTGCAGATGCACCCATTCTGGATGATGCCTTTGTTGATCATCAACCAAGCCTCTTTCTTCAAAATCTGTCTAGGATATGTTTATATTGTGTTACAACAAAATATTCGAAAGCAAATAGGGTTGTGGACCACAAACCTGAGTTTGGCCCATTAAGTGTTTTGGACCCTTAACATGGATCCAGTTCTTGCCGGTTGTACCTGAATGCTTGTTTAGGCCCTCCTGGATTAATGACGGATTTATGGGGGGATCTGGTCCGCATAACAGCCTCAAGAAATGCACTCAGTGTGGATGCTTCATGCGTCTGACTATAAAAAAGAAAAAGAAAAAAAGAGGCTGATATTCATGCATGTATGTGCACTACAGGAGCCACATTGAGATGGAGAAGAGATTCAAAGTATGGACATACAGAGAAGGAGAGCCACCACTAGTTCACGTCGGGCCATGCAACAACATCTACTCGACTGAAGGACAGTTCATCGATGAGATGGAGAGCGGGCAGACCCTGTTCTCGGCAAGACATCCTGATGAGGCCCATGCCTTCTTCCTTCCAGTGAGCATAGTCAATGTGGTCAGGTTCATCAACAAGCCCGCAAACACCTTTTCTAGGGACCCCCTCCAGCACTTGGTCACTGACTACATTGGTGTTGTATCAAACAAGTACCCCTACTGGAACAGAAGCCAAGGGGGTGACCATTTCTTAGTCTCTTGCCACGACTGGGTGAGCATGCAAATTCTTGTCCCTCATTTCTTACCTTGTTCAAGGCTAGAGTTATACATGTTATAGGTTGGGATATGCAAAAGACTATTAGAGGCCCAACTCAATTACTTATGATATTGAAGGCTGGATTCAGTCCATGGTCCAAAAAGTCATGCCCTAGCTTTCTCACCATGCAAATATTGGACTAGTATGTTCTCATATTTTGTGCCCGATCTGGGCCTTTTAGCCGACAGACCTAAATCCGGCCCATTTAGATATTGGGTCAAAATCCAAGATTGGCCAGCCAATCGGCCATTATGTCAGCTCATGTCCAGTTTAGTGTGGGCTGATCTTGGGCCAGGACAAGGCTGATCGGGACTCTAACAATAATAATATGGTGCCCATTATTGTACAGCTAGAAAGACTATTTTGACTAGGGGTCTAGGAACTACTTTGAAAATGTTCAAACCTCACACATCAAATATATAATGGGGCTCCCCATTATTACTTAAACCTTGACATGGACCATTTTGTCCTCATTGTATCAGTTCATAGTATTGAATCCTGGTTTTGTTGATTCAATGAGTTCTTCCTTGTTTGGCTCATTTACATATGACAATCACATGTGCACATGGAAGTTTGAAAATGATCCCTTTTCATATGAGAGAATTGTAGCATCCGAAAGGTGTGAAATTGTTTCACCTCAATGTCAAAAAGATGCTGATGTAACTTTTGCTCATGACAGATCTTGGTATCAAATGCCAATGCCGCCTTCTATTTATTGCAACTCTCGTGTGCCCCAAAATTTAATCCAATAAACTTGACCCATGAAACCCCAAAATATTTAGTTTTATGTCTTAAAATTTGATTAATTTTGAGATAATGCAATCTGCACTGTTCAGCATTTACTCTTGAGAAAATGGTGCTTCCAAACAAACATGGCTGACTTAATTATTAATTTCGCATCACAAAAAGCAAGAAAAATAGATTTTAAATAAAATATTTATAATAATATTAAAAAAATAAAAAAAGGCATCATTTATGATTTTTGCTTGGGGCCTCAAATTGTCTTGAACCGGCCCTGAACCTAACACACACTTAACGTCATTGTTACTAGCATCACAACATCATAGAAAGTATTTGTTTCCCTTGTAATAGTTACATTGCACTTTTCTCTTTCTTATTTAACATCTATCTGCTGTATAATGGGAGATGTTACATCAGGCAAGAAAACAGTTATCAGCCAATGTGACAAGGATATTAAACTGTTTTTCTTCTTTTATCTTGCTTTCTTGATGAAATGCTCTTTTTCACTTGTATTCTTTTGGGAGGACCTTTTAGTGTCCTTGGTTTCATATATACTTATTGCAAACACCATTACTGTTGCATATGGAAATAATGTTGGATCTATTGTGTGACATTTCGATTTGAAAAACACCAGGCACCCGATGTTTCAAGAGCAAACCCTGAGCTCTACAGAAACTTCATTAGAGTTCTTTGCAATGCAAACACTTCTGAAGGTTTCCGACCAGAAAGAGATGCCACAATACCTGAAATCAATGTCAAATTCGGGCACCTTTCTATGCCGAATGGTCAACTATCACCCTCAAAGCGATCAATACTAGCCTTCTTCGCCGGCGGTGCACATGGATACATAAGAAAACTCCTACTAGAACATTGGAAAGACAGAGATGATCAGGTTCAGGTCCATGAGTACCTCCCCAAAGGCCAAGATTATACAAAATTGATGAGCCAAAGTAAGTTCTGCCTGTGCCCAAGTGGATATGAAGTCCCAAGCCCCCGAGTTGTCGAAGCAATCTCCAGGGGTTGTGTTCCAGTGATAATCTCTGACCATTATGCACTTCCATTTAGTGATGTATTAGACTGGAGCAAGTTTTCTGTACAGATAACCTTGGATAGGATAGGAGATATCAAGGTGATTTTACAGGGGATTTCTTCACGTAGATATCTGATGTTATATAGGAGGGTGGTACAGGTGCTAAGGCATTTTACACTAAATCGCCCGGCCAAAAGCTTTGATGTCACCCATATGGTGCTGCACTCAGTGTGGCTAAGGAGGCTTAATCTAAGGCTCCCCTATTGATCAGTTTTGTTTCCCCTGTAACATCTTAGGAGGCTTAATGGAGCTTGAAATGTAGAAACAGAACTTTGGTGTATAAGATATCCTAGATCTTTTGAGGAAATGTTTCTCCTTGCAACCAACATCTTATTCAACTTAATACATAATGAAATACAAGATAATGGGATTCTCATGATTATTCCTTTTTGTTCAAGAATCGTATAATTTACGTTTAGGATCATTACAACAGTGAGTTATATTTGCTAATTGGCCAAGACACCGTGATCTATGATGAATCATGGGGTGAAACACAGATTGTACCTGGAGCTCTCAGGAGTCCCAGGCAGTCTATTATAAGACTAATTGCATCCAGTATGACAACCACCAGTGGTAGTTCAAGCAATCCTTCACAAGCAGATTGGATTCAGTGGTATTGAAACTAATATACATGGCCCCTTTTTTGTGCTAAATGGCAAATTGTATCAAAGAAAAAAGAGGAGAACTTGGCTTACCATTAAGCCCAATAAGAATTCAACGCCCCGACAATGCGCACGAGGCCTTTCCGGGCGGTCACCCATCAGGGTACTACTCTCACTAGAGAGAGTTTAACTCCGGAGTTATTTGCTTATGCTTGCCCAATGGGCACTTTTTATTTAATTAAGGTCTTGAAGTGTTACAATGATCACTTCCTAGGTCCTTCAATAGTTGAAAGCTACTCTAATAACTATCTGTAGTGTCGGTCAAGATACCCTGACTCTTCCTATCCATCACCATTTATGCCCATCAACATGGATACTATCAATGTCAAAAGCCAAATGACTTTGGTTTTTTTTCTATTTTTTTCTTATAGTTGCGACTCATATCACTAACCAGCTGAATTATGGTCGTGGATATTGGATTTCAGTTTGGACAGATGGAATTGCTTGAAAATTCAAGAAAATAGCTTCATGCATCCGCTTCTAGTTTTTGCTGGAAGGTTGTTAGGCCCAAAACCCATATGTCTACGTGTTTTCAAATTCCATATTAACTACAGAATGTCAACTAGCTCTCTATGAATTTACATGAAAATCTATCATTCCGTTTCCCTTTAATTTCATGACCCAAACAGCCACCTTCGGTTTTAAAATAGAATGAGGGAAAAAAGCTTTCCCTTTGAGACTAAAAAGAGAAGATAGTCAGGAAGCTACACCACTACAAAATGATGGATTCTGTTATAAATTCACAAAATCAAAATATGCAAATAGAATTCATTGGCTATCTCTCACCTTCTTGAAAGTGGAGCATGCTCCACTTTTTCTAAAACCCTGTATATTGGGTTTAATATTCATGAATTTAACCCAGTCCTATAGAATATTGGTAAATATATAGGCACCATATATATAAAAATTCATTTTAGTCCGAGTGAAAACATTCCTGAGAGAGAGATCACATACAAAATGCATGATTAAATCCAACAAAATAAGTTGTGCTTTTAAATGTAGCCCATCCATTGGCGGAGCACACTCCAATCGGAGTAAATTTTGGATGAGTTTCAATTCAGAAGGAAGGCATATGGTATGAGCAAGTTGAATGTAATATACGTGAACTTATTACACAAAGATTTTAAAAAGTGAGAGATAATAATTGGATTTTTATCGTTAAAAAAGCAATTTTATTAAAACAAGCAAGAGATTACAAATTAGGCAACAACAAAAGAAAAAACACAAAAAAGGCACCAACCCAGAAGAGAACAAAGTAAAATCGGACAAGGAAACTCTCCTCATAATCCCTTGCTTAACCAAGGAGTTAATAATCAGTCTCTATATGCAGAGATAGTCCCAATCAATTTGTCTTATTCCTTGATTTAGGCCCTAATGTTATCAGCCCTTAGATAAGCTATTGAGAAAAACTGATGAGTGAGTATCAAATTGATGCGGGTATCAATTCATGGACGGCTAGTATTGGAAGGTTTTAAGTCATATGGGTCAAAAACAATGTTTTTTTCCTTTTTAAGAAGACTCATTTGCTCTAAAAAATTCTCAATGATTTAATATAACATTATATAGGGTTATTTGTATGGAAGATTAAAAAATGCAAGATTTCTAGTGTTCCATGAGCGATGAGGTAAAACCCAAATACATTCAATCTAGCAAAAAGTAATCCAAAAAATAAAGTCGAGAAGGAAAAAGTCATAAGCCAGTTTTAGTCCCAAAGAACTGAAACTCTTAAAATAACCAACTGCCCGGAATCCCAACAGTAGAATGCCTCAATCCAAGGGAAAACAAAAGATATCTCCATAGAGAGTATCTTACAATTTACAGACTACACCCACAAGCAGTATGCTCATACGGCATGCCAAGAATAGAGAGATTAGCTATTGCTTACTGCCAAATGTTACAACATGATATATTCAAATACTATAACTTTGGCTGCATTTGGTAACTAAATTTTCATGAAAATATAATGTATACTTGTCAAAAACATATAAAAAATTAAAGACGTTTGGATGATTATGTTTTAGTACCTAATTTAGGATCATTTAAGTTTTAACCCTTATGGGTTATTTTCTCATTTCTAATTCTTTGCTCCAACAAGAAAAATAGGTTTCAAGAAATGTAGGTGTCCAAACAGAGTGTTTTCACATTGCAATATTCATTGGTAGGTGAAGAATAAATAAATAATCAAGAAAACCTGAATTTTGAGTCAAAGACCAAGAAAACACCCAAAATATTGAGGTTTTTTAATCATGAAGTTCTCAAGTTGTTAATTTTTATTATAAAGGTTTAATTTTACTAGGAAAAAAAAAGGGTGCCTTCTCCACTGCTAAAGTAGAAAGTCTTTTCTCCCACCTCTTACAAAAATTAGTTACAATGAGAAATGCTTTTCTGTCTAAAGTAGATTGGAAAAGGAAGTTTTTATTTCACTGGAAGAGGAGGAGGCATGACCCCAACCTTTTTATAAGTCCTTTTTATTTTTTAGGGAAAATTACCGGATAAAACCCCATAGTGGCCCATGAGTAAGGAGACGACTCGTTAGAAGTTTAGAGACGGAAGGGGTCATTTGGGTGAGTTTCTTTATTTTTTTGTCGATTAGCGATGTTGTCGATATCGACAATGTAGTTGTCGATATTGACAAATATGCGTAAACTCTTAATACATTGCTCCGTATCTGCATTTCTTCGCCAGACCCTTTTCATCGTCTGCAACTTGGTTCTCTTGCGATTTTCCTTCTTAGAAAACACCTACTTGGTTGTTGGATTCGATTAAAAGGTTGGTACACACAATAAATTCCTTCTTTTTATTGCATCATCTACCCTATAAGAGGATCAGCTCGATTCTATTTCACTACTGACTTGTTAGAAGGCAAAGAACTATGGTCTGAACCCTAACCGTACATGTTGTCCAATATATGACTCACTGTATGTAGCTTTGGGCTTGGTTGATGGCGATTTTCATTTTGGTCTTGGTTAATGGCGATTTTCGTTTTGGGTTTTAGGGTTTGAAAAGGGGTTTCTTTTTTGTAGGCACTGTTTTTCTCTATTACATTCTGGGATGGCTGCTGATGTAAATGGGTTCCATGTAGGCTTGAAGATTGCAGCAATTTTTTTGTGGAGTTGGTGATGCAAACGGGTTGTTCTATGCTTGAACAGTGCAATGATTTTTTGGGCTTTCAGCTTGAAGATTGCAGAGTAATTCTTTTGTATTAAGTTGGTGATGTAAATGGATTGTTCTAGGCTTGAACAGTCTAGGCTTGAAGATTGCAGTCATTTTTTCTTTTTGTGCTTTTGGTAATGTAAATGAGTTGTTCTAGGCTTGAACAATGGAGTGCTTTTTTGGGGATGGCTGCTGATGTAAATGGGTTATTCAGTAAGGCTTGAAGATTGCATTCATTTTTTGGGGGAGTTGGTGATGTAAATGGGTTGTTCCAAGCTTGAACAGTGCAGTGCTTTTTTACTAGTATGGTTGCTGATGTAAATGGGCTGTTTGGTGATGTGAATGGGTTCCATGTAGATTTGAAGCATGTAAATAGGATCCATGTAGATTTGATGACTGCAAATTTCCCTTTTTATCTATTGTGTTTTGCTACTTTTGTAAGGTGCTAACAACTTTTTGAATATAAAGTAAGAATGTTGTATTCAGTTCTTCCATGTTGTTTGCTTTTAAGTATTTTCCTGATGACTGATGGACCGCGCCCCAATGCTCGGTTCCTACCGAGGTCGGCGGACGTGGGAGTCCGTTTGGTTCCGACCCTTTCGTAACCAGGGGGCAGGGGCGTGCATCAACATTTCTTTTTTTTTTGTGTGGGTGTGCCAGATTTTCTATTTTTACTTAGAATTGCAAGTGGTGATCCGGAGATCAACCTTCACAAGTAAAAAGGAAATCAACTTCTTTCAAGTTTTCCATTGCACATATATTTAAGAAAAGAGACATTTTTCTTGGTTTGCCGTGAAAGGCGATTTTTTTGGCATTTATAGCCGATTTTGGCGTTTATAGCCGATTTTTGGCGTTTATAGCCGATTTACAATCTTTATCAATAATGAAAGACAAGAGTTGTGATTTTTGTCTCTTTAAAAAAAAATACAAACTACAATGAAAAGCAAGAAAATGAGGATCTAACTTCTCAGGAGATTGTGAGGGACCCGTTTAGATTGACGGTCGCAAGCCATATGTGGGCTTCGCCATCATCCATGCAGATGAGAACAGAGGATGCTATTGATTTGCTTGGCTTGGCTATAACCTCAGGTTTTTAGAGGACAAAGACCAAAAGGAGGTCCTATGTCCAATAAAAAGCCGAGTAGACGGGCTGAAAAACCACATCTAAGCCATTGGAGGCAGGAGGAGAAGGCAAGGACCTTGGGGGGGGGGGGGTACCCCCCAAGGGACTTTTGTCACCTTGTAGCGGTGGCCGGTGTAGAACTTCCGCAGAGTTTTCTCTCTTTTCCTTCTCTGAATTTCCGTGCTTCTGTCTGTGATTTTCGTTGTCTGTCCCTTTCTTCTTGGAGAGCTCTCCTATTTATAGGCTTTTTAGGTGGCCATTTAGGAGGGTTTATGAGCTTTGATTGTCATAAAGCTACATAAAGGGAGGAGTTACAGAATTGAATTCTTTATTTTGTAACTCCTTTTTCTTGGCTTCTGATTGGCCGGATGAGATTGAGGGCATTTAATCGCCTTTAATCGCCATGATGGGAGGAGTTTCATGGGTTAAATGCCATGAATCTCTTGACTTGTAACTCCCGAATGCTTGCTTCTGATTGGGCAGTCCAAAGAAATGGATTAATGACTGTAATAAAGCTAGTCAATTAATCGCATTAAGTGGTCGCCGAGCAGCTGAAGAGTCGCGGGCCGTGCCACGTCTTTTGGGATTCTTCTGTCGATGATCATCGATGGATCTTCATGTAGATCGACATCAGATGACCATGTAATTTCAGGTGTTTGTTGCCAACAGCGGGTCGGTGCCATCTGTCCTGTCGATTTCTCGATCGGTCGGGTAGAAAGCACATTTTTTTTTGGTTGACCGGGTGGCGATCAATATTGTTTTCGATACTCTTGATGATTGACCCGTGTTTTGGACGGATGTCAGAGGACTTGGTGTCTCAAAAGCATGAATTTTGGAAAGTACCAGAGGCTGGGCTCTTCGAATCGCGAAAAAACGGCGAAAACCAGGGTTTCCGGGGCCTTCCCGGCGACCCCGGGCTCCAAGGTCGCCGGCGACCCTGGGCCAGGGTCGCAGGGGCCTGCAACCCTGGGGGGGTTTTCCCCCCTTTGTGTCCCATTTTGTGTCCGGTTTTGCTGTTTTTCGATTCTTTTTCCTTCTGTATTTTTCCTTGACATTTTGACCATTTATTGGCCTGATTTCTTTGTAGGAAACCTGATGAGAATCCTTGCATTTTATTTTGCAAAGTTTCCAATTTCCTGAGAAAGCCGAAGACTTTGTCGCGCAGAGCTGCCGATTTTCCGTCAGAAGCTGAAACTGGGTCAAACGATGTCGGAATGACCTGAAATTTGGGGTGAAGCCTCCTGAGCAATAAATAAGACTAACCATAGGCTTTGTTTGAGTTTTGAAGCCGTTTGGGGTCCTATCACCAGTAGACTTGCTTTTTTATCGCGATGAAGATGTCGCGGTTTGATGTGCGGTCAACCGATGTCCGATTGACTTGAAATTTGACAGGGAACCTATTGGAGTCATTTTAAGATGATCCATAGGCTCTGTCTTGGAAACCATGGTCCCGGAGAGCTTTGCCGCCGAGAGGCCTGATTTGGCTTCCGAGCGTCAAACTATGGTCAAATGTTGTGGAAATGACCTGAAATTTGACGTGTAGCCCTTTATAAGCATTTTGAAGCCGTCCATGTGCTCTATCTGATGAGTAATGGCCTCGGTGGTTCTCGCCGCCGAGAGGCTTGATTTAGCTGTTCGAGGGTTGATGTAGGGTCAAACGTTGCCGGTTTGACTCGGAACTTGACGTGGAGCCTTTTGGAAGTATTTTGAGACCATCCATCGGCCCTGATCGAAGATTTGGTGTCTCCGATGCTTTTGCAGCCGAGAGCTCCTTTTCAGCTGTCGGAGAAGCGAAGTTAGGCCAAATGATTTTGAAATGGCCCGAAACTTCTTGTGTACTCCTCTTTTGGCTGTCTGGAAGAATCTTGCAGTTTTTGTTTGATTCTGACAAGATTTGATTTTTGGAAGCAGCATTGCCTATTTATGGCAGGTTGCGACTTCATGTAGCTCTTTGGATCTTGAAGAGGCAAAGTGACATTTTTGGTGTCAACAAATGCCCCCTCGAGGTACAGCGACGAGTTGCTTAACTTTTGTAGTCGATGTGCCTCGAAGAGATTTTTGAAGGAGAGCCTGTGACTTGACCAAGAGTCTTTGAGCAGTCTTTCTTTTTGGTATTTGTAGCCTTTTGAGCTTCCAGGGGAATTTATGGTAGTGAAAGGGATCACGTACCATCTCGAGGCAAAGTTTTGAAGATGACATCAGGGATGTGGATTTGGGTTTTGACCTTGTAACCTAACAGGCTATATGTGGCAGGTTAGGGGGTCGGGTTTGGTTTTGATCGTGTGACCCAACAAGCTGTATGTGGAATGTTGGGGGATCAATTTTGGTTTTGATCTTGTGACCTAACAGGCTGTATGTGGCAAGTTAGGGGATCAGGTTTTGGTTTTTGGTTTTGGTCTTGTGACCTAACAGGCTGTATGTGGCAAGTTAGGGGACCAGGATTTGGTTTGATTTTTGTGGAATGTCAATTTCAAGATTTTGGCTCAATTTGGTAGATGAGGCTGGATGGTTTGATTTTTGGAAGCTCATGGGGCTTGGAATTTTCTTTTGTATGGTCCAATCAACTCAAAAGAGGCATGGAACCATTTTTGTATGCTCTTGGTAAGAGGGATTTCTCTTTGACTAAAAGCCCAAATTTTTTTTTTTTTTTTTTTTTTTTGTGCCTAGGTGGTCAAACCTGGCTCATATGGGCTAACCCATGGGACCTTAAGCTTTTGAAATGGCTTAGATCTCATATGGTGTCAATTTTGTAAAGAATATCCAAAAATATCTTATTTGGATAGAGAATATCTAAGAATATCTTTACTTGGAGAGAATCTCTCATGATCCCTTAATTTTGGGATAGGATATCTCAAGATATCTTTCTTTTGGGAAAGAATCCGTCATCGATTTCTTTTTGGGAGAAAATCCTTCAAGATATCTCTCTTTTGGGAAAGAATCTTTCTAATCTCTTTCTTTTGGTAAGGTTACTAATTAGTAACACTTACCTCTTTCTTCTTTCCTTCTTTGGTTTGCTCTCCTCTATAAAAGCAAGGAGAAGGTTGGATCTCTTGCTCTTATTACTTTCTTTTGCAATAATCTCAAGAGGGCTTCAAGACCAAGAGCTCTTCTTCTTCAAGATCTTCAAGACTTTTCTTCTTCTTCTCCATCAATGGCTTCAAGTAAGTTCCCTTTTTCAAGAAAACTCCATTGTAGGATAAAAATAAAAAGTTCTTCTTTCTTTTTTTGTTTCTTTCTTTTTCTTTTCTTTTTTTTTTTCATGTGTTTTCCCTTTTTTTTCACACGTTTTTTTTTCTTCTTTCTTTTTTTTTTTCATTTTTTTGTTTTTTTTTTTGTTTGTGGGCCGTACGGACAGATCCGTACGGCCACGTGGCCTGTGGGCCATCTTCTTTTTTTTTTTTTTTTTTTTTTTTGTTTTCTTTCCCTCCTTTTTTTTTGAGAAAGTTTCTTTTCTTTTCTTTTTTGTTTTCTTTCCCTTTTTTTTTTTGAGAAAGTTTATTTTCTTCTTCTTTTTTTTTGCTCATCATGATAATTCCCCTCTTTTTTGGGAAACCTAGATGTTCATGCATGCATTCAATTGTAAATTAAATTTGTAGCATGATGTGATAGCATACCTGAAAGTTTTCGCAAATTTGGGAATTTGGAGCTCGCAGTGATGTTGAGCCCTTCCTGATTTTGCGGAGACTTTGAGGTTTCAAAAGTTTGGAGTTTCAGAGCTCGCAGCGATGTTGAGCCCATCTTCAAGCTTTCTATTTCTTTCGGGATAGTTCCTTTTCTTCGGAATTGCCTCGTCATCATGTCAAAATTTCGCCAGATTTTTTTTTTAGCGAGATTCTGTCATTTTGATGTTTGATCTTTTTCTTTTCCATCCTTTTCAGGTGGTTCCTCTAGAGGGAACAAGGGTAAAGAGCCTGCTACAAGCGTACCTCGTCGATCTTCTAGATCTTCTAATCCGGCCGTTCAGCAGGCTTTTGAGAAGGTCCAGTATGTTGAGAGAAATCTGGAAGAGTGCGACTCCCTCAACAGAGATGAGATGAGGCAGCGACTGATCGCTCTCAAGGGAGAGGAATTCTATAAGATCATGGTAAGCAGTCGTCCATGGGTGATGGAAGATCAGAGCGTTTTGCCCAAGCCTACCTTTTTCTTTGGTGATGCAGTCCCTGATGACATGACATACCAGAGGAGATGTTTTCAGTTTTCTTTCACAGCAGATGGTGAGAAGAAGACTGTTGCTACCCGGTCGACGTTTGATCGCACCGTCTCGATTCTGAGCCTTGCCCCCACGTGCCCTAAGAGGGAAGATCCTCCAAGCTGGGTGAGAAGGACAAATGTAATCAAGACCGGGGTTTTTGTTGGCGGTTCTCCTGGATATACGGAGAGGTCGCCTGTTGACATGGACCGGTTGATGCCATCCAGCGGCTACCAGGGCTCTGATTATCCGTCGGTCGATTTGAGACCGGTGGGCCTTGGTATTTTCAGCGGTGACGGCAGCAATTGGATCAAGCCTTTTCGACTTCGAGGCCGTTTCAATGCCGACTCCGAGTGGAAGTCGTGGACTGATCGCGTCCTGCTGATTGGTGGTGCCGTTTTGAAGGAAGCCGGGATTTTTGATGCGGTCCGCGCCTTTAGGGAGACCGTGATCTTTTCCGACGAGGCCTTCATGGCTATGCTGGAGTCATTCCTCCCACAAACCAATACCTTCGTTGTGACGAATGGCGATATTGGTTTTTCTTTGAAGGAGCTGAGCGCCATTACTGGATTGCCCATCCTCGGCAAACTCTATGAGGAGTTTATGCCGATTGACAGCGTCCTCGAGGGGCAGTCTGAGGAGTTCAGGCTTCTATACTTTCAGCTCGTCGCCTTCTATGATTTTTTGAAGGAGAAGGGGGGTTTGAAAGTTAGATCCAGCAGTTGGAAGAGTTTTAGCTCTTCATTCCCCAACTTTTCTGATAGCAGGGAGTCTTCTGATAGCGTGACCCTAGAAGCCGGAGCTCAGGATCCAAGTTCAAAGAAGATCTTGGCCATGCAAGAAGAGTTGAGAGATTTCTGTGCAAGTACAAACGCCATATGTCCTGACATTGCACTGCGGAGAGATCTCGCTGTTTACCTCACTTATTGGCTTGGTGAGGCTGTTTTTGCTGGAGGAGATGGAACGCACATCAGGCCGCATTGTATTTTTCCGGCTTGTCAGATGGCGTTTGGAGAGCAGCTTGCTTTGGTGCCAGCTCTTTACTCCTACCTGTGTACCGAACTGCAGGCTGCTGCTTTTTTGGTTCGGCTTGGGCTTCCCATGAATAGGGTATTTTCAGCCCATATTTTTTATTCGTGGTATGTATACCACTGTCCTGGCTTCCATCGGCTGGGTGCTGCACAGGATGATGATCCTCTGATGATTCGACTGGCTAAGGGCAAAGCCGTGTCCGAATCACTTTTGTTTGCCCGCATGAGGATCCGACGGTTCAGGGACGTCGAGATGGGCAGTCTTCAGTGAAGCTTTCTCCGGAGTTACGGAAGAAGGCTTTTGATTTTGGTGCCTCCCGAGACTCTACCAGGGCGGGGTCGGGAAGGCATTATTCCTTGACAAATGCAGAGAGAGAGTGGCTTTTCAGCATACGTGTCGGCACGATGGTGTACCGTAGACATCTTTTCGTCGACATCCAGCCATATGTACCCTCTCGCTTTGCTTTGCAGCTGGGCTTTTCTCAAGGCGTTGTTGGAGCGCCTTCAAGCATGGTGAAGTGCTTTGGAGGCTTACAGGACGGGAGAAATGCATGGGCTTTCTATAGTGCTGAAGACACTACAGCCATGATTTCTTATCCTGTGTTGCTGACTTCCCGGACTGCCGGCTTTGCGAAGTGGTTCGCGGAGAGCTTTTCGGCATATCGGGGGCTTTCCAAGAAGGAGCTTGATGTGAAGCTGGCATCTGGAAAGGGCCTTGGAAAGTCGGATGGCGTCCGGCGAGAGGAAGTTTAGGCCTTCCTTTCTGGAGAGAAGCACAAGATAGGCTTTCTCGGTGACCAGGGCGTCATTGGTTCTGAAGCTGTTCGAGAAATACCTGATGGGGCTTTAGAGCAGCTAGAACAGGAGGAAGCCGAACTTGGCGCTTGGATGCAAGCGGCACAGAGGCAAGCTTCCGTGGAGTCTACTGGCAAGAGTAGACCATCCAGTGAGGAGTCAAGTGGGAAACCTGACTCTGACAGTGGGGCAGGTTCCTCTAAGAAGCGAGCCCGCCGGGGTAAGAGGGGGAGGAGTCATCATCGCAGCAAGGGGCAGCATGAGGACTCTCCTGACTTGGAAGTTCCTCTTACTATCAATGAGGATATGCCAGTGGATGCTGATGAGCCTCCAAAAAAGAGAAGTCGAGAAGAAGAGACCGTCGGTGAAGGTATGATTCTTCCTTTTTCTCTTTCCATTTCTTTTCATGGGATTTTTTCCATGTTCTAATTTGCTTCTTGTTTCTGCTTTTCTTTTTTTTTTTAGCAGAGGAAGACTTGGTGATGCCTGAGGTCCCAACCGATGAGGTGGTGATGGATCCTGTTGAGGCACCTGAAGAAGAACTGAGGGACTCTAGAGTAAATCCAGAATCTCCAATTGGTACGACTTCTTTTGCTCTTTTTTTTTTTTGAGTTTGTGACTTGGTTTGCTAACATTTTTTTTTGTCAGCTGACTTGCCACAGGGTTCTGATGACTTTGAACCATCGATGGACGCAAATGTTGATGATGCTTCCGATGAGTTCATGGAGGAAGAAAGTGTTCCGCCAGTCGTCGAAGAAGGTATTTTGTAGTTATAACCCTGATAATGATTTTCAAACAGGATTATATTCATACCTTTTTGTGTTTCTTTTGGCAGGTTTTGAAGTGACAGAGGAGGGTCCGTCGCTTCCAGAGCAAGGGATGCCAGAGGTTAATCCAGAGGTAGAGACTCCTGGGACCAGCTTTGACAATGTTGAGGAGATTCCTCGCGCTGAGATTCCTTCCCGAGCAGGAGCAGCTTCAACTGGAAAGAGTTCTTTTGTTACTCTTTCAACAGATGATGACTTGAGCAGCCGACCAACGGAGTTGGGCGAATCTTCAGCTGGGCCATCTCTTCTTTTTGCGAAGAAGGTGGTGGTGCGAGTTCTGAGCTCTTGGATTGAGACTCTCTTTTCTGGGCACTTGGAAGCCGGATTTAGCATGATCCAGCATGTGCGTGAGATTCTCGGTGATGCTGAAGAGGCTGGTCTGGATGTCACAGATGCCAGGGCGATCGTTAATAGGATCATTGAGCTGGGTGACAAGTGGTTTGAGACCATGGGTTTTCCTGACGATCAGTTCTTCAAGGAGATGTTCTTGGACCCTGCGGATAAGGCTCAATCTAACCTGGATGAGGCTACAGAAAGCAAGAAGCAGGCAGTCCGAGAGAGGAACTTAGAAGAGATAACCATCATTGGGCTGACACATGACCTTAACATCCTTGATAGGGAGGTCGATGAGGCTAGGAAATGTCTTGAGCATCTGCAGGCACAAGTCGCTGCCAAGTGGACTGGAATAATAGAGGCTCGTGAAAGGGAGACTGCTCTGATTCACCGAGTTGCGAATGCCAATCGAGTTCTCAAAAGGAAGTCTGATGAGAACAAACAATGGAAAACCACTCGAGGGAAGCTTCCCAGTGCGAAAGAAGGGTTACAGCCCACCCCAGCATCTCATGGCAGGTTCTTGAAGAAGCGTGCCTTGGAATCCTTGACGGATGAGGCCAAAAGCTTGCTTAAGGAGCTGAACTCTTGGCTGGAGACCATTTTTGATTGAGCTCCTGTATATATTTTTTTTTATAACAGAAACTATCCCTTCTCTTTTTTTTGGTACCACTTGTATTTTTTTTTGGTACCTTTTTTTGTAGTGCTTGTGAACACTCTCCTTTTTTTTTTGGTACCACATGTATATTTTTTTGGTACTTTTTTTTTGTAGTGCTTGTGAACACTTTTTTTTTTTATCCCTACGCTCACTTGAATCTTTTTGTGATAAAAGTAATTGCTAAATGGGATGCTCTTTTTTTTTTTTGTTATCCCTAAGCTCACTTGAATCTTTTTGTGATAAAAGTAATTGCTAAATGGGATTTGATCAAAAGGTTGTCATTTTGTGAAAATCTTTTGTCAAGTGATTGTTTTGGCATGAAAGCCAGGTTTTTGTTTGTGGCATGGAAGCCAATTTTGGCATGAGAGCCAGCTTTTCTTGTGGCATTGATAGCCGGTTTTTTGTTTGTGGCATTGATAGCCGGTTTTATTTTGGTGGCATTGATAGCCGTTTTTTTTTTTTGAAATCCAAATTTTTTTGTTTGTGGCATTGATAGCCGGTTTTGTTTTGGTGGCATTGATAGCCGGTTTGTGGCATTTATAGCCTGTTTTGATGGCATTTATAGCCGGTTTGTGGCATTTATAGCCTGTTTTGATGGCATTTATAGCCGGTTTGGTTTTCAAAAAATGCAAGTATCGACTAAAAGTCGCCTCCCTGCTGAATGTTCTTGCAAGTATCGATGGAATGTCGCATCCTTGCTCATTCGGTTGCGAGTATCGATGGAATGTCGTATCCTCGCGGATTTGGGTGCAAGTATCGATGGAATGTCGCATCCTTGCTTTTCAAAAATTTTGGTTTTGCGGGTACTGACTTGATGTCGTTTCCCCACGATTTTTGAAATTTGTGGTTTTCTCGAACCTTTGGGTTATGGATATCAACTGAAATGTTGCGTCTCCACAGTTTTTTTTTTTTTTAGGTTTTTTCGAACCTTTGAAATTTGGGTTGTGGATATCAACTGAAATGTTGCGTCTCCACAGTTTTTTAGGTTTTTTCGAACCTTTGAAATTTGGGTTGTGGATATCAACTGAAATGTTGCATCTCCACAGTTTTGGATTTTGCAAGTACCGACGAAATGTCGCTTCCCTGCGTTTTTGGAAGTGTCGAACGTGGTTCGCTTGCTTCCGATTTGTGCGAGTATCGACTAAGCGTCGCTTCCTCGCATTTTTGAAAAACCATTTTTTTTTGTTTAAAGACACGAGGGTCATAAGTTTTGACCTAAAACAATTTTGGCGGTAAAAGGCAGGGTGGACTATGGTGGAAATCCCTGAATCCGGATTTTGTTTCAAACCATGAATTTTGGGTTCAAGGGTTGAAAGTTTTGGTCAAGTTAGGGAAAGGTTCCTAAACTTGGATATTTTTTTTTTGAACAATGAAACGATGAAAGTAAGCATTGTTTTAGATTTCTAGAAATTTCAACATTTGATATGAAAATTCTAAAAAAGGGTGGGTTTAGCGAGCGTGTACCTGGAAACCGGCTTTGGCCGTGCAGGCATTGCTCTTACCCAGTTGGGTAAGTCTTTAAGGGTAGTACCGCTTTAAGAACTTGCCGTTGATGGGCAGCATACATCTGTCACCTTCCATGTTTAGGAGTGCGTATGCGCCATTAGAGAAAACCTTGTCGATGACGTAGGGTCCCTCCCATTTTGGCTCAAATTTGCCTTTGGACTTGTGAGCGAAGACCATTGGTCTTTTTACCGCAAGAACCAAGTCACTCTTTTTGTAGGCGCGTTGCCTGACCTTTTTAACGAAAGATCCTGCCATACGTGCTTGGCAAAGTTCAATGCTTTGTTGAGCTTCGAGCCGTTTCTCATCGAGATTGTCCAGCTCATGGAGTCGCAATTTGACATTGCTTTCTTGAGTCATGTCATTTTGCAAGGATACCCTCAAGGAAGGAATTTGTACTTCCAAGGGCACGACAGCTTCGCATCCATAGACCAAGGAGAATGGTGTGCTATGGGTTGGTCCTCGAACGGTGGTTCGATAGGCCCACAAAGCTTCAGACATTTTGTCGCTCCAGTCTCTTTTGTGACTAGAGACCATTTTTTTGAGGATTTTGCAGAGTGTCTTGTTGAAAGCTTCTGCTAACCCGTTTGCTGCCGGATTGTATGGAGTCGAAGGACAGCTTTGGATTTTGTATTTGTCGCAGAACCTGTAGAATAGATGATCCCGGAACCGTGGTCCGTTATCGTGGACGAATCTTTTGGGTATGTCGAAACGACAAATGATGTTGGTGCGTAGGAACTGAAGGACTGATGAGGTCTTCATTTCGTTAAACGTAAATGCTTCTGACCACTTGGAGAAGTAATCCGTAGCGGCGAAGATGAAGCGATGACCTTTGCTTGAAGGGGGAGAAATAGGACCTATGATGTCCATACCCCAGGCTTCGAAAGGCCATGAGATCGCTGTAGGATGCAGCCATTCTGGAGGCATGTGAATGTAATCTCCATGAACTTGGCATTGTTGGCAGCGCTTAGCAAATTGCATTGCGTCAGCTACCATGGTAGGCCAGTAATATCCTAACCTTTTTATCTGATCATAGAGCTTAGGTCCAGCCTGATGAGCTCCACAAAGACCAGCATGAACTTCTTTGAGTGTTTCTTCAGCCTCTTGTTGTGACAAGCAGCGTAGAAGTACTCCGTTGAAGGATTTCCTGTAAAGGATTTTTGAAGGAATATCCAAATGGAAGCTTGGGGTTCGCCTTTGGATGCTTACCCGTTCTTTTGGATCTTCAGGTAGGATTCCGAACATAATGTAATCAATGAACGGATCCCTCCAGTCGCCGATTGAAGTTTGAAGGATTGAAATCCGACTTCCGACCACTTGGTGGCATTCAGCAACTGCTTGGTGTGTGTTAAGAGGAGGAAGGATTCTCCTTTCGCACACCGTAATTTGCATGTTTTCCCCTTCCTGGATTGCCATGGATGCGGCAAGTCCGGCTAGGGCATCTGCACGTATGTTTTCACCTCTACGAATGTGGGTGATGTGACAGATGTCAAACTTTTGCAGAAGTGATTGTGCCTTGTTGTAGTAGGGCAACAAATCTGGCTTCCTGACTTCAAATTTCTGATTCATCTGGTTGACGATCAGTTGAGAGTCTCCAAAGACTTCCAGCATGGTGATACCGGATTCGATGCCGAGTTCCAATCCTAAGATCAGAGCTTGATATTCAGCTGCATTGTTTGTGCATGGTTCCAGTAGCGAGAAAGCGTGTGGAATCATGTATTTGTCGGGGCTAACAAAGAGGATGCCAACTCCCGAGATCAGCTGTCTTTTTTCATTTGTCCTGGTTGCACCGTCAAAGTACATATCCCAGGAGGCACTTTGTGAGAAAGTCTCCACATTGTAGACTGGTTCGTCTGGGAGATCATCTCTAAGCGGAGAATCTTTAGGCAATGGATGTTCTGCGAGGAAGTCCGCTAGAGCTTGCCCTTTGATTGCTTTTTGTGGTACATACCTAATATCAAATTGTGACAGAAGGATGGACCATTTTGCCAGTCGAGCATTGAGAGAACCTGCCTTTGTGACAAGGACCTTCAGGAGGTTGACCCTCGAGACCAGGTATACTGTGTTGGAAAGCAAGTAGTGACGCAGCTTTTGTACGGCGAACATCACTGCAAGACATTCTTTTTCGACTGGAGAGTAGCGATGCTCTGCACCTACTAGCATGCGGCTGAGGTAATATAGAGCAGCTTCTTTTCTTTGATCATTTTCTTGCGCAAGCAGAGCTCCCAGAGAGTGATCAAGGGCTCTTGTGTACAAGATGAATGGTTTTCCAGTGGTAGGAGCAGCTAACACTGGAGGTTTTGTCAGGTATGACTTGATGTCTTGGAAAGCAGCTTCACAGTCAGCATCCCAGACAAAGTTTACACCCTTTTTCATCAACCGGGAGAATGGACGGCATTTCCCCGAAAGATTGGAGATGAACCGTCTGATGTAGGCCAATCTCGCTTGAAGCCCTTTGAGTTCTCTCAAGGTTCTTGGAGAGGGCATTTCTAGAATGGCTTTGACTTTTATGGGGTCAAGCTCTATTCCAGCTTTCCGAACTAAGAATCCGAGGAACTTACCCGACGAGACGCCGAAGAAGCATTTCAATGGATTCATTCGCAGTTTGTGTTTGCGAAGCCGGAGGAAGACTTCTCGAAGGTTTTTGAGATGATCTTCTTTTCTTTTGCTTTTGACGGCGAGGTCATCAACGTAACATTCAACCGTCTTGTGCTGCATATCTTGGAATATTTTCATCATAGCCCTCTGATATGTGGCACCAGCATTCTTCAGACCAAATGGCATGACAGTGTAACAATACACGCCAAATGGGGTTCGAAAGGATGTATGTTTTTCATCCTCAGGATGCATCTTTATCTGATTGTAGCCAGAGAAACCATCCATGAATGTCATTCGCTCGAATCCACAGGTATTATCAATCATTACCTCTGGTATGGGGAGCGGAAATTCATCTTTTGGGCATGCGCCATTCAGGTCTCTATAATCAATACAGACCCTGATCTGCCCATTTTTCTTTGTCACGGGGACAATGTTGGCCAACCATTCAGGATGTTGTTCCTCACGGATGAAGCCGACTGCTTTTGAGTTTTTGAACTTCTTGTTCAATTTTATCCATCACATCTGGACGGAATCTTCTTTGGCCTTGCTTGACAGGCTTGATGTCTTCTTGAAGATTGAGTTTGTGAACTGCTATTTTGGGGTCTAAGCCTGGCATTTCAGCGTAAGACCATGCAAAGCAATCAACGAACTCACGAAGAAAGGCGATATACTCGGGTAACTCATCATCCTTTATATTCTTGCTTATGAATACAGGACGTGGGTTATCTGGTGTTCCCAAGTCTATCTTTTGAACAGGATCTTCTGTTGGAAGGTTCGAAGGTGGTTCCTCCACAATATTTTCGGAGGCTTCCAGCTCAACGAAACCTTCTGGGGTTTCAAGGGCATTTCCAGACCAAGGCTTTGTTCCTTTCCACGGGTCTTCTTGATCGGTAATTTTCCCAAGGCTTGCTATGAGATGATCCCAATCGCCTGTTGAAACCGAGTCGAAGTAGGCTACTTCTTTTGGAGATGAGGGTTCTTCTGGGTCAGAAGTCCACACGTCTGTGCCATCGAACAACTCCTCTTCATTTTCGGAGAAATCGTGCCAATTGGATGAGCTTCCTGGATCTTTGTCAGGTGACTCATCAAAGAGATATCCAGGGAGATCGATGTCTTCATGGATTTGAGATGTTGAGGCTTGGTCAGTATATTGACTTTTAAGCCTTTGTGTCAACTGTCTCAAGGGAGTGTCAGGATCATACCCTAACCCGTGTGAAGACTTTTCTACATAGCCGTAGAGTCTCCAATCTTCCAGCTGGCTTTTGGTCAAGACGGGCCCCAATGGCGTGAGAATACCGCGTCCTTCTCCCAAACCGACTGGGTTTTGAGCGTCATAGCCCATTTTCTTCATAATAGCTTGTGCCACAGAACTATATAAGGATAGTTGAGGCGTACCTTTATTTTGGAAAGGTTCAAGCATGGAGTTTGATGAAGAAGCATCCGATCTATGGAAGAAGATCGCTTTTCCTTTGTTGAAGTTGCTGGAACAACGAAGGAAGCTGACGTAGGATCTTCTATGTCAGAAGTTGTCTCCATTGGAGTAAGAGCAGGCTGAACTTGCTGGGTGTCAGCTTGGCTTGACGATGTGTCGTCTTCTTGCTCTGAATCCGAGTCCGTGTCTTGCATGATAGACACGAAAGAGACAACAAATTTGCCCCCAGGCTTTTGTTTTGCCTTCTTCACTTTAGTTGTGATGACCAAAGGCTTTGAAGATTTGAGGGAGATGATGAAGGGAGTTTGAATGCTCTCTTCAGATTTACCGGATGGTTTGTTTTCTTCCGGTGATTGTTGAGGAGCTTTGCCTTTATCTTTCTGGAGATTTTCGGCAAAGGATGCTGTGTGCTTTTCCTCTTCTTCTTTTTCACCTTCATACATCTGTGAGTCTGCGAAGTGGACTTCTTTACCTTTGAAGGGTTTTCTGTCCGCAAAGACTCGATGTATCATGCCGTCGTCGCCAACAAACTTGATGCATTGATGTAGAGTTGAAGGGACAACACCATTCTCATGGATCCAAGGGCGTCCGAGAAGGATGTTGTAGCATGAAGGGGTCTTTATTGAATACACTGTAACCTCAGAGATAAGATCACCGATCTGCAACTTGAACCTGATTTTGCCGATAGGCCTTTGAGTACTCCTATCGTATCCAAAGATAGATACAGATGTGTGGCTCAGCTTGCTGGGTGGGATGCCCAACTCCTCAAGAGCCGATGTGGAGATGAGGTTGAGTGCAGAACCTGGGTCGATCTGAACTCTGTGCATAGGCATTTCCTTGATATACCCTGTGAAGTATAGGGGTCGGTTATGCCTGGTTTCGCCAAGTAGGAGGTCGTCTTTTGTGAAGGCGATGGTTGCACTGGCTGCTTTTTTAACCGAGAGGCATTCAATGCATGATCCCTCAGTTTTCTTCTTTTCTCCCTTTGAGGAGGCTTCTGAGTTTTTGACCCGGTAATCCATTTCAATTTGGAGGACTTGCGGGGCATGTTTGTCGACATCCTCATTCAGCTTTTGTAATTCCGAAATGAGATTATCACGAGTGTGCGGAGACATTCGCAACAAATCTAGGATGTGCAGACGTGCAGGTATGTGCTTGAAGTGTTCAATCAAGTCATACTTGAAAGCCTCCTTAGGGCCTGCATGTTCATCATTGTTGCCACTAGGGGCGCTTACAACATCTTTTCCCGAAGGATTTACATATGTAAAGGAAGATT
The DNA here is from genome assembly GCA_012931725.1 of Litsea cubeba. NCBI lineage: Eukaryota > Viridiplantae > Streptophyta > Magnoliopsida > Laurales > Lauraceae > Litsea > Litsea cubeba. The sequence goes on from CM022951.1 coordinate 16,385,321, forward strand.
GGTTGTAATTTTTGTGGTAGTCCCGGCCAGAGCGGGTGCCTCTACCAACTTTGAGAGCTTCTTGAGAAGGGTCTTCGTTTGGAAGATTGTCTTCAGGATCAAGAGGCTGTCGTTTTTCATTTGCTGAGGATGTATCAGCAGCAGAGTTACCATCCTCAGTGATTGTGTTGCATGGAGCATTTTCCGGGAACAAGTCCTGAACAGCATCCAGCAATCTTTCTTCTTCGTTGACTAATTCATCGTCCCAAGCATCAATGGCTGGGAATTCTTCAGTCATGAAGGGTGTGAACTTTGAAGTCACGGTCTCAGGAGAAGAAACCTGAGAAGGTGTCATCTCAGTGAAAGTCACGTGAGACGAGGTGGCTCCAGAAGATATATTGCTAGGCGTCGCCGGAGTGTAAGTGCTCTCATCAGACGATGCTTCGGAAGAGCTATAATCCCGAATTATTACATTATAGGAAGCTCTGACGGGAGACGTTGCCTGATCGGAGTCAGACTCATCCTCGTATGTGAGAGGATCGTTTATCCAGCAATTTTCTCCATTTTCAGGAGTTAAGGGAGGATGTACCTGGTGGTCTTTAGGGACTTCAGGCTCTAGATTGCGAGGAGGTTCGTTGACGCGTTCTTGCTCTTGTTCTAGAGCGAGTCGCTGCAAGATCCTTGCATATTCTTCAAGATCAGGCATGGGAGCCGGATCTTCTTCTTCATCGACTCTTTGTGGCTCAACATTGTTGATTTCCACTGGAGTAATGAAAGGTGCTGGGTCAGCAGCATTTTCTTGTACAGCCTCTTGGTCTTCTTCATCATCAGACCAGGATCCTTGTGGCTGTAGGGGGTTATACCAGATTACTGGCATAAGATGAGACTCAGGAACCCATTCTTCATCGGAGAGATATTCTCCTGTTTCAAGGGACTCCTCCCACTCATCTGTGTAGTTGGATTCGAATCCATCATCGGTGTCGCTGGATTCGTATCCATCAATGGAGAATCCAACTACCGAATTGCAAGAGTATGATGCCTCCTGCATGGCTTCTTTGAATTGAGGTGGCATGAAATCACTGAGAGTGAATTTCCTTACCCCCTTTGAAGTCTCTGGAAGGGATGTTTTTATTACCTCCAGTGAAGCGGTAGAGGAAACCTCTGCCTTTTCTTTGACTTCTAGTTTTGGCTGGGTCTTCTCTTGCCGTTTGAGCTTGAGGAGATGTTTCCTAGCCTGCCTTCGCTGTTGAGCTGTAGGCTTTATTTTCACGACCTCCCAATTTTCATCTTCCAGGAGATCGGGATGTACCCATATCGGTTGTCCGTCTGGTGTCGGGTAAGGAACCAGTTCCTCGGACGCTTGGATTGAGTTTATCACCTCGAAGGAAGTAATGATCTTCTTCTTCGATGATTTTGATGTTTGTCCACATGTCACCATGTTGACGGAGGCAGACCCATAGTTTTTGTCAAAGGTGATGACTCCGTTTTCCACATCTCATTTATTTTCTCTCTCACAACGAAGCATTGATTGAGAGGATGCGAGATCATCTGGTGGTATGGACAGTACCGAGGATCGTTGGTTTTGCCAACATCACCCGGTCTTTTTGGTTCAGGCAAGGTGAGCTTGCCGTTTGCCACAAGAGCCCCGAAGATTTCATCAACATCTTCATCAAACGGGTATTTCTTCTCTACTCGTTCTTTGAAGGCATCAGAGAGTTCAGGTCTCTTACCAACAGCTTTGTTTTCAGCTTTCTTTGGTGGCTGAGGAGCTGACTTGGTCTGCACATTGAGGACCTCTTTCTTCTTTGGTTTTGAGGTCGTAATGGCGGTTGGCTCTTTTCTTGATGATTTCTGACTGTTGAGGTCCTTAATCACCGTTTCAGCTTCCATGGAAGCTTCTAGGAGTTCTCCCAGGTTTTTTGATTTGTTGCCGATGATCATGGAGCGGATTCTGGCTCTCATGTTGTTTCGGCAGATGTCGACTAGCGACGCTTGTGGCAATACATCAGAGCATTTGTATGCCATTGCTTTCCACTTGTGAATGAAGTCATATGTTGATTCATTCTCCCCCTGTTTTAGGCTGCACAGCTGAGCCATAGTAGCGGGATGATCTTCACCTTTGAAGTGAGTCAGGAAGCGTGTCTCTAGCATGGCCCAGTTTTGGATTGAGTCCTCCGGCAGAGTGGAGTACCAATCGAAGGCCGTACCTTTTAGGGTACTTGCAAAGAGGCGGATCTTGAGTGCATCTTGATCCGCGATAGCTCCCGTCAGGATCTTGAAGTGGATGACGTGCTGTCTGGCTGATCCTTTCCCCGTATATGTTTGGAGAGTAGGATGCTTGAATTTGGTGGGGAACGGGACCGAGTCCATCCATAAGGGATATGGTGGCTTGATCCCATGCTCCTTGAGTATATCCTCTTCTTTTGCTTTGGCGAGGATACCGTCTACGTCCTTTTTGGTAAGGGCGCGTGACTCATTTTCTTCTCCATTTACCTCGTCGTTTTGATGATTCGGAGGAGGTTCATTGTTCGCCTGATTTTGGAAGGCGAGTGATGGACCGCGCTCCTGCTCGGTTCTACCGAGGTCGGCGGACGTGGGAGTCCGTTTGGGTCCGACCCTTTCGTAACCGGGGGGCAGGGGCGTGCATCAACATTTCTTTTTTTGTGGGTGTGCCAGATTTTCTATTTTTACTTGGAATTGCAAGTGGTGATCCGGAGATCAACCTTCGCAAGTAAAAAGGAAATCGACTTCTTTCAAGTTTTCCATTGCACATATATTTAAGAAAAGAGACATTTTTCTTAGTTTGCCGTGAAAGGCGATTTTTTGGCATTTATAGCCGATTTTGGCGTTTATAGCCGATTTTTGGCGTTTATAGCCGATTTTGGCATTTATAGCCGATTTACAATCCTTATCAACAATGAAAGACAAGAATTGTGATTTTTGTCTCTTTTAAAGAAATACAAACTACAATGAAAAGCAAGAAAAGGAGGATCTAACTTCTCAGGAGATTGTGGGGGACTCGTTTAGATTGACGGTCGCAAGCCATATGTGGGCTTCGCCATCATCCATGCAGATGAGAACAGAGGATGCTATTGATTCGCTTGGCTTGGCTATAACCTCGGGTTTTTAGAGGACAAAGACCAAAGGAAGGTCCTATGTCCAATAAAAAGCCGAGTAGACGGGCTGAAAAGCCATATCTAAGCCATTAGAGGCAGGAGGAGAAGGCAAGGACCTTGGGGGGGGGGTACCCCCCAAGGGACTTTTGTCACCTTGTTGCGGTGGCCGGTGTAGAACTTCCGCAGAGTTTTCTCTCTTTTTCTTTCTCTGGATTTCTGACTGCTGTCTGTTGATGTTCGTTGTCTGTCTTTCGATGTCCTTTCTTCTTGGAGAGCCCTCCTATTTATAGGCTTTTAGGTAGCCTTTTAGGTGGGTTTATGGGCTTTTAATGTCATTAAGCCGCATAATGGGAGGAGTTACAAAATTGAATTGTTTATTTTGTAACTCTTTTTTCTTGGCTTCTGATTGGCCGGAGGAGATTGAGGGCATTTAATCGCCTTTAATCGCCATGATGGGAGGAGTTTCATGGGTTAAATGCCATGAATCTCTTGACTTGTAACTCCCGAATGCTTGCTTCTGATTGGGCCGTCCAAAGAAATGGATTAATGACTGTAATAAAGCTAGTCAATTAATCGCATTAAGTGGTCGCCGAGCAGCTGAAGAGTCGCGGGCCGTGCCACGTCTTTTGAGATTCTTCTGTTGATGATCATCGATGGATCTTCATGTAGATCGACATCAGATGATCATGTAATTTCAGGTGTTTGTTGCCAACAGCGGGTCGGTGCCATCTGTCCTGTCGATTTCTCGATCGGTCGGGTGGAAAGCACACTTTTTTTTGGTTGACCGGGTGGCGATCAATACTGTCTTCGATACTCTTGATGATTTACCCGTGTTTTGGACGGATGTCAGAGGACTTGGTGTCTCAAAAGCATGAATTTTGGAAAGTACCCAGAGGCTGGGCTCCTCGAATCGCGAAAAAACGGTGAAACCGGGGTTTCCGGGGCTTTCCCGGCGACCCCGGGGTCCAAGGTCGCCGGCGACCCTGGGCGGGTTTTCCCCCTTCGTGTCCCGTTTTGCGTCCGTTTTTGCTTTTTTCTGATTCTTTTTCTTCTGTACTTTTCTTGACATTTTGACCATTTATTGGCCTGATTCTTTGTAGGAAACCTGATGAGAATCTTGCATTTTATTTTGCAAAGTTTTCCAAATTTCCTGAGAAAGCCGAAAGACTTTGTCGCGCAGAGCTGCCGATTTTCCGTCAGAAGCTGAAACTGGGCCAAACGATGTCGGAATGACCTGAAATTTGGTGTGAAGCCTCCTGAGCAATAAATAAGACCAACCATAGGCTTTTGTTTGAGTTTCGAAGCCGTTTAGGGTCCTATCACCTGCAGACTTGCTTTTTGTCGCGATGAAGATGTCGCGGTTTGATGTGTGGTCAATCGATGTCCGATTGACTTGAAATTTGACAGGGAACCTATTGGAGTCATTTTAAGATGATCCATAGGCTCTGTCTTGGAAATCATGGTCCCGGAGAGCTTTTGTCGCCGAGGGCTCCTTTTCGGCTGTCGGAGAAGCGAAGTTAGGCCAAATGATTTTGAAATGGCCCGAAACTTCTTGTGTACTCCTCTTTTGGCTGTCTGGAAGAATCTTGCAGTTTTTGTTTGATTCTGACAAGATTTTATTCTTGAAGCAGCATTGCCTATTTATGGCAGGTTGCGACTTCATGTAGCTCTTTGGATCTTGATGAGGCAAAGTGACATTTTTGGTGTCAACAAATGCCCCCTCGAGGTACAGCGGAGTTGCTTAACTTTTGTAGTCGATGTGCCTCGAAGAGATTTTTGAAGGAGAGCCTGTGACTTGACCAAGAGTCTTTGAGCAGTCTTTCTTTTTGGTATTTGTAGCCTTTTGAGCTTCCAGGGGAATTTTATGGTAGTGAAAGGGATCACGTACCATCTCGAGGCAAAGTTTTGAAGATGACATCAGGGATGTGGATTTGGGTTTTGACCTTGTGACCTAACAGGCTATATGGCAGGTTAGGGGGTCGGGTTTGGTTTTGATCGCGTGACCCAACAAGCTGTATGTGGAATGTTGGGGGATCAATTTTGGTTTTGATCTTGTGACCTAACAGGCTGTATGTGGCAAGTTAGGGGATCAGGTTTTGGTTTTTGGTTTTGGTCTTGTGACCTAACAGGCTGTATGTGGCAAGTTAGGGGACCAGGATTTGGTTTGATGTGAATGTCAATTTCAAGATTTTGGCTCAATTTGGTAGATGAGGCTGGATGGTTTGATTTTTTGGAAAGCTCATGGGGCTTGGAATTTTCTTTTGTATGGTCCAATCAACTCAAAAGAGGCATGGAACCATTTTTGTATGCTCTTGGGTAAGAGGGATTTCTCTTTGACTAAAAGCCCAAAATTTATTTCTTTTTTTTTCTTTTTTTTTTTGTGCCTAGGTGGTCAAACCTGGCTCATATGGGCTAGCCCATGGGACCTTAAGCTTTTGAAATGGCTTAGATCTCATATGGTGTCAGTTTTGTAAAGAATATCCAAAAATATCTCATTTGGATAGAGAATATCCAAGAATATCTTTACTTGGAGAGAATCTCTCATGATCCCTTTATTTTGGGATAGAATATCTCAAGATATCTTTCTTTTGGGAAAGAATCCGTCATAGATTTCTTTTTGGGAGAAAATCTCTCATTGATTTCTTTTGGGAGAGAATCCCTCAAGATATCTTTCTTTTGGGAAGAATCTTTCTAATATCTTTCTTTTGGTAAGGTTACTAATTAGTAACACTTACCTCTTTCTTCTTTCCTTCTTTGAGTTGCTCTCTTCTAGAAAAGCAAGGAGGAGGTTGGATCTCTTGCTCGTATTACTTTCTTTTTGCAATAATCTCAAGGAGGGCTTCAAGACCAAGAGCTTTTCTTCTTCAAGATCTTCAAGAGTTTTCTTCTTCTTCTCCATCAATGGCTTCAAGTAAGTTCTTCTTTTTCAAGAAAATTCCATTGTAGGAAAAAAATAAAGTTCTTTCTTCTTTTTTTTTTTGTTCTTTCTTTTCTTTTCTTCTTTTTGTTTTCTTTTTCAGTGTTTGACTCCTTTTTTTTTACACGTTTTTTTTTTTTTTGCTTTCTTTTCTCTTTTTTTTTTTTCATGTTTGTTTTTTTTTGTTTTGTGGCCGTAAGGACAGATCCGTACGGATCTGGCCGTACGGCCACGTGGCCTGTGGGCCACGCCTGTGGGCCCAGCCCCTCTTTTTGTTTTTTTTTTTTTTTCCTCCCCTTTTTTTTTGAGAGAGTGTCGTTTCTTTCTCTTTTTTTTATTTTCTTTCTCCTCCCTTTTTTTTTTAGAGAAAGTTTCTTTCTTTTTTTTTTTTGCTCATACATGATAATGCATTTTTTTTTTGCAAATCTAGATGTTCATGCATGCCTTTAATTGTAAGTTAAATTTGTACCAGCATGATGTGATAGCATAGCCTGAAAGTTTTTGCAAATTTGGGAACTTGAGCTCGCAATGATGTTGAGCCCTTCCTGATTTTGCGGAGACTTTAGGTTTCGAAAGTTTGGAGTTTCGGAGCTCGCAGCGAGTTGAGCCCATCTTCAAGCTTTCTATTTCTTTCGGGATAGTTCATTTTCTTCGGAATTGCCCCGTCATCATGTCAAAATTTCGCCAGATTTTTTTTGGCGAGATTCTGTCATTTTGATGTTTGATCTTTTTCTTTTCCATCCTTTTCAGGTGGTTCCTCCAGAGCGAACAAGGGTAAAGAGCCTGCTACAAGCGTACCTCGTCGATCTTCTAGATCTTCTAATCCGGCCGTTCAGCAGGCTTTTGAGAAGGTCCAGTATGTTGAGAGAAATCTGGAAGAGTGCGACTCCCTCAACAGAGATGAGATGAGGCAGCGACTGATCGCTCTCAAGGGAGAGGAATTCTATAAGATCATGGTAAGCAGTCGTCCATGGGTGATGGAAGATCAGAGCGTTTTGCCCAAGCCTACCTTCTTCTTTGGTGATGCAGTCCCTGATGACATGACATACCAGAGGAGATGTTTTCAGTTTTCCCACAGCAGATGGTGAGAAGAAGACTGTTACTACCGGTCGACGTTTGATCGCACCGTCTCGATTCTGAGCCTTGCCCCCACGTGCCCTAAGAGGGAAGATCCTCCAAGTTGGGTGAGAAGGAAAATGTAATCAAGACCGGGGTTTTTTGTTGGCGGTTCTCCTGGATATACGGAGAGGTCGCCTGTTGACATGGACCTGTTGATGCCATCCAGCGGCTACCAGGGCTCTGATTATCCGTCGGTCGATTTGAGACCGGTGGGCCTTGGTATTTTCAGCGGTGACGGCAGCAATTGGATCAAGCCTTTTCGACTTCGAGGCGTTTCAATCCGCTGACTCCGAGTGGAAGTCGTGGACTGATCGCGTCCTGCTGATTGGTGGCGCCGTTTTGAAGGAAGCCGGGATTTTTGATGCGGTCCGCGCCTTTAGGGAGACCGTGATCTTTTCCGACGAGGCCTTCATGGCTATGCTGGAGTCGTTCCTCCCTCAAACCAATACCTTCGTTGTGACGAATGGTGAGATTGGTTTTTCTTTGAAGGAGCTGAGCGCTATTACCGGATTGCCCATCCTCGAAAAACTTTATGAGGAGTTTATGCCGATTGACAGCGTCCTCGAGGGGCAGTCTGAGGAGTTCAGGCTTTTATACTTCAGCTCGTCGCCTTCTATGATTTTTTTTAAGGAGAAGGGGGGTTCGAAAGTTAGATCCAGCAGTTGGAAGAGTTTTTGCTCTTCATTCCCCAACTTTTTGATAGTAGGGAGTCTTCTGATAGCCGTGACCCAGGAAGCCGAGCTCAGGATCCAAAGAAGATCTTGGCCATGCAAGAAGAGTTGAGAGATTTCTGTGCAAGTACAAACGCCATATGTCCTGACATTGCACTGCGGAGAGATCTCGCGGTTACCTCACTTATTGGCTTGGTGAGGCTGTATTTGCCTGGAGGAGATGGAACGCACATCAGGCCGCATTGTAGTTTTCCGGCTTGTCAGATGGCGTTTGGAGAGCAGTCTTTGCTTTTGTGCCAGCCTCATTACTCCTACTGTGTACCGAACTGCAGGCTGCTGCTTTTTTGGTTCGGCTTAGGGCTTCCATGAATAGGGTATTTCAGCCCATGTCTTTTATTCGTGGTATGTATACCACTGTCCTGGCTTCCATCGGCTGGGTGCTGCTCAGGATGATGATCCGCTGATGATTCGACTGGCTAAGGGCAAGCCGTGTCTGAATCACTTTTGTTTGCCCGCATGAGGATCCGACGGTTCAGGGACGTCGAGATGGGGCAGTCTTCAGTGAAGCTTTCTCCGGAGTTGCGAAGAAGGCTTTTGATTTTGGTGCCTCCCGAGACTCTACCAGGGCGGGGTCGGGAAGGCATTATTCCTTGACAAATGCAGAGAGAGAGTGGCTTTCAGCATACGTGTCGGCACGATGGTGTACCGTAGACATCTTTTCGTCGACATCCAGCCGTATGTACCCTCTCGCTTTGCTTTGCAGCTGGGCTTTTCTCAAGGCGTTGTTGGAGCGCCTTCAAGCATGGTGAAGCGCTTTGAAGACACTACAGCCATGATTTCTTATCCTGTGTTGTTGACTTCCCGGACTGCCGGCTTTGCGAAGTGGTTCGCGGAGAGCTTTTCGGCATATCGGGGGCTTTCCAGAAGGAGCTTGATGTGAAGCTGGCATCTGGAAAGGGCCTTGGAAAGTCGGATGGCATCCGGCGAGAGGAAGTTTGGGCCTTCCTTTCTGGAGAGAAGCACAAGATAGGCTTTCCTCGGTGACCAGGGCGTCATCGGTTCTGAAGCTAGTTCGAGAGATACCTGATGAGGCTTTGGAGCAGCTAGAACAGGAGGAAGCCGAACTTGGCGCTTGGATGCAAGCGGCACAGAGGCAAGCTTCCGTGGAGTCTACTGGCAAGAGTAGACCATCCAGTGAGGAGTCAAGTGGGAAACCTGACTCTGACAGCGGGGCAGGTTCCTCTAAGAAGCGAGCCCGCAGAGGTAAGAGAAGGAGGAGTCATCATCGCAGCAAGGGGCAGCATGAGGACTCTCCTAACTTGGAAGTTCCTCTTACTATCAATGAGGATGTGCCAGTGGATGCTGACGAGCCTCCAGAGAAGAGAAGCCGAGAAGAAGAGACCGTCGGTGAAGGTATGATTCTTCCTTTTTCTCTTTCCATTTCTTTTCATGGGATTTTTTCCATGTTATGATTTGCTTCTTGTTTTCTGCTTTTTTTTTTTAGCAGAGGAAGACTTGGTGATGCCTGAGGTCCCAACCGATGACGTGGTGACGGATCCTGTTGAGGCACCTGAAGAAGAACCGAGGGACTCTGGAGTAAATCCAGAATCTCCAATTGGTACGACTTCTTTTGCTCCCCTTTTTTTTTGTTTGTGACTTGGCTTGCTAACACATTTTTTTTGTTGTCAGTTGACTTGCCACAGGGTTCTGATGACTTTGAACCATCGATGGAGCGCAAAATGTTGATGATGCTTCCGATGAGTTCATGGAGGAAGAAAGTGTTCCGCCAGTCGTCGAAGAAGGGTATTTTGTAGTTATAACTCTGATAATGATTTTCAAACAGGGTCATATTCATACCTTTTTTGTGTTTCCTTTGCAGGTTTTGAAGTGGCAGAGGAGGATCCGTCGCTTCCAGAGCAAGAGATGCCAGAGGTTGATCCAGAGGTAGAGATTCCTGGGACCAGCTCTGACCAATATTGAGGAGATTCCTCGCGCTGAGATTCCTTCCCGAGCAGGAGCAGCTTCAACTGGAAAGAGTTCTTTTGTTACTCTTCAACAGATGATGATATGAGCCGACCAACGGAGTTGGGCGAATCTTCAGCTGGGCCATCTCTTCTTTTTGCGAAGAAGGTGGTGGTGCGAGTTCTGAGCTCTTGGATTGAGACTCTCTTTTCTGGGCACTTGGAAGTCCGGATTTGCATGATCCAGCATGTGCAGAGATTCTCGTGATGCTGAAGAGGCTGGTCTGGATGTCCACAGGTCCAGGGCGATCGTTGATAGGATCATTGCACTGGGTGACAAGTGGTTTGAGACCGTGAGTTTGGCGATGACCAGTTCTTCAAGGAGATGTTCCTGGACCCTGCTGATAAGGCTAAGTCTGACCTGGATGAGGCTACAGAAAGCAGGAAGCTGGCAGTCCGAAAGGAGGAACTTAGAAGAGATAGCCATCATCAGGCTGACACATGACCTCAACATCCTTGACAGGTAGCTCGATGAGGCCAGGAAACGTCTTGAGCATTGCAGGCACAAGTCAGCTGCCAGTGGGAACTGCCATGAATAGAAGCTCGCGACCGGGAGAGTGCCCTGATTCACCAGGTTGCAGATGCTGGAACGGGTTCTCAAAAAGGGAAATCTGATGAGGATGAACAATGGCAAACTGCTCGAGGTAAGCTTCCTGGTGTGAGGAGAAAGTGGTACCACGCCCACTCCAGCATCTCATGGTCAAGTCCTGCAGAAGCGTGCCCTTGAATCCTGACGGCTGAGGCTAAAAGTCTTGCTTGGGGAGCTGAACTCTGGCTGGAGACCAATTTTGATTTAGCGCCGTATAAGAACCAACCTCCTTTTCTTTTCCTTTTTTTTTTGGTACCACTGCTTATTTTTTTTGGTACTATTTTTTGTAGTGCTTGTTAAAATTTCTTTTTTTTTTTTGTTATCCCTACGCTCACTTGAACTCTTTTTGTGATAAAAGTAATTGCTAAATGGGATGCTCTCTCTTTTTTTTTTTGTTATCCCTACGCTCACTTGAATCTTTTTGTGATAAAAGTAATTGCTAAATGGGATTTGATCAAAGGTTGTCATTTTGTGAAAATCTTTTGTCAAGTGATTGTTTTGGCATGAAAGCCAGGTTTTTTGTTTGTGGCATGGAAGCCAATTTTTGCATGAGAGCCAGCTTTTCTTTGTGGCATTGATAGCCGAGGTTTTTTTTTGTGTGGCATCTATAGCCAGTTTTTGGTGGCATTGATAGCCGGTTTGTTTTGTGGCATTTATAGCCGGTTTTTGGTGGCAATTGATAGCCGGTTTGTTTTGTGGCATTTAGTAGCCGAGTTTTTTTTTTTTTTGAAATCCAAGTTTTTTTTTTGTGTGGCTTTGATAGCCGGATTTGTTTTTGGTGGCATTGATAGCCGGTTTGTGGCATTTATAGCCTGTTTTGATAGGCATTTATAGCCTGTTTTGATTTCAAAAAAAAAAAGGCAAGTATCGACTAAAAGTCGCTCCCTGCTGAATGTTCTTGCAAGTATCGATGGAATGTCGCATCCTTGCTCATTCGGTTGCGAGTATCGATGGAATGTCGCATCCTCGCGGATTTGGGTGCAAGTATCGATGGAATGTCGCATCCTTGCTTTTCAAAAATTTTGGTTTTGCGGGTACTGACTTGATGTCGTTTCCCCACGATTTTTGAAATTTGTGGTTTTCTCGAACCTTTGGGTTATGGATATCAACTGAAATGTTGCGTCTCCATAGTTTTTTAGGTTTCTTTTTTTTTTTTTGAACCTTTGAAATTTGGGTTGTGAATATCAACTGAAATGTTGCATCTCCACAGTTTGGATTTTGCAAGTATCGACGAAATGTCTTCCCTGCGATTTTGGAAGTGTCGAACGTGGTTCGCTTGCTTCCGATTTGTGCGAGTATCGACTAAGCGTCGCTTCCTCGCGGTTTTTGAAAAACCATTTTTTTTTGTTTAAAGACACGAGGGTCATAAGTTTTGACCTAAAACCATTTTGGCGGGAAAAGGCTGGAGGGTGGAAATCCCTGAATCCGGATTTTGTTTCAAACCATGAATTTTGGGTTCAAGGGTTGAAAATTTTGGTCAAGTTAGGGAAAGATTCCTAAACTTGGATTTTTTTTCTTTTTTGAACAATGAAACGATGAAAGTAAGCATTGTTTTAGATTTCTAGAAATTTCAACATTTGATATGAAAATTCTAAAAAGGGTGGGTTTAGCGAGCGTGTACCTGGAAACCGGTTTTGGCCATACAGGCATTGCTCTTACCCAGTTGGGTAAGTCTTCAAGGGTAGTACCGCTTAAGAACTTGCCATTGATGGGCAGCATACATCTGTCACCTTCCATGTTTAGGAGTGCGTATGCGCCATTGGAGAAAACTTTGTCGATGACGTAGGGTCCCTCCCATTTCGGCTCAAATTTGCCTTTGGACTTGTGAGCGAAGACCATTGGCTTTTTACCGCAAGAACCAAGTCATTTTTTTGTAGGCGCGTTGCCTGACCTTTTTATCGAAAGATCCTGCCATAAACGTGCTTGGTAAAGTTCAATGCTTTGTTGAGCTTCGAGCCGTCTCTCATCGAGATTGTCCAGCTCATGGAGCCGCAATTTGACATTGTTTTCCTTAGTCATGTCATTTTGCAAGGGATACCCTCAAGGAAGGAATTTGTACTTCCCAAGGGCAAACGACAGCTTTCGCATCCATAGACCAAGGAGAATGGTGTGCTATGGGTTGGTCCTCGAACGGTGGTTCGATAGGGCCCACAAAGCTTCAGACATTTTGTCGCTCCAGTCTCTTTTGTGATTAGAGAAACCATTTTTTGAGGATTTTTGCAGAGTGTCTTTGTGAAAGCTTCTGCTAACCCGTTTGCTGCCGGATTGTATGCGAGTCGAAGGACAGCTTTGAAGTTTGTATTTGTCGCAGAACCTGTAGAATCGATGATCCCGGAACTGTGGTCCGTTATCATGGACGAATCTTTGTGTATGCCGAAACGAACAAATGATGTTGGTGGGCGTAGGAACTGAAGGACTGATGAGGTCTTCATTTCGTTAAACGCAAATGCTTCTGACCACTTGGAGAAATAATCCGTAGCGGCGAAGATGAAGCGATGACCTTTGCTTGAAGGGGGAGAAATAGGACCTATCATGTCCATACCCCAGGCTTCGAAAGGCCATGAGATCGCTTGTAGGATGTAGCCATTCTGGAGGCATGTGAATGTAATCTCCATGAACTTGGCATTGTTGGCAGTGCTTAGCAAATTGCATTGCATCAGCTACCATGGTAGGCCAGTAATATCCTAACCTTTTTTATCTGATCATAGAGCTTAGAGGTTCCAGCCTGATGAGCTCCACAAAGACCAGCATTGAACTTCTTTGAGTGTTTCTGTCTTCAGCCTCTTGTTGTGACAAGCAGCGTAGAAGTACTCCGTTGAAGGATTCCTGTAAAGGATTTTTGAAGGGAATATCCAAATGGAAGCTTGGGGTTTCGCCTTTGGATGCTTACCCGTTCTTTTGGATCTTCAGGTAGGATTCCGAACATAATGTAATCAATGAACGGATCCCTCCAGTCGCCAATTGAAGTTTGAAGGATTGAAATCCGACTTTCCGACCACTTGGTGGCATTCAGCAACTGCTTGGTGTGTGTTAAGAAGGAGGAAGGATTCTCCTTTCGCACAACTGTGATTGCATGTTTTCCCCTTCCTGGATTGCCATTGATGCGGCAAGTCCGGCTAGGGGCATCTGCACGTATGTTTTCACCTCTACGAATGTGGGGTGATGTGACAGATGTCAACTTTTGCAGAAGTGATTGTGCCTTGTTGTAGTAGGGCAACAAATCTGGCTTCCTGACTTCAAATTTCTGATTCATCTGGTTGACGATCAGTTGAGAGTCTCCAAAGACTTCCAGCATGGTGATACCGGATTCGATGGGCGAGTTCCAATCCTAAGATCAGAGCTTGATATTCAGCTGCATTGTTTGTGCATGGTTCCAGCAGCGAGAAAAGCGTGTGGAATCATGTATTTGTCGGGGCTAACAAAGAGGATGCCAACTCCCGAGATCAGCTGTCTTTTTTCATTGTTTGGTTGCACCGTCAAAGTACATGTCCCAGGAGGCACTTTGTGAGAAAGTCTCCACATTGTAGACTGGTTCGTCTGGGAGATCATCTCTTAGTGGAGAATCTTTAGGCAATGGATGCTCTGCGAGGAAGTCCGCTAGAGCTTGCCCTTTGATTGCTTTTTGTGGTACATACCTAATATCAAATTGTGACAGAAGGATGGACCATTTTGCCAGTCGAGCATTGAGAGAACCCTGCCTTTGTGACAAGGACCTTCAAGAGGTTGACCCTCGAGACCAGGTAGACTGTAATTGGAGAAAGCAAGTAGTGACGCAGCTTTTGTACGGCGAACATCACTGCAAGACATTCTTTTTCGACTGGAGAGTAGCGATGCTCTGCACCTACTAGCATGCGGCTGAGGTAATATAGAGCAGGCTTCTTTTCTTTGATCATTTTCTTGCGCAAGCAGAGCTCCCCAGAGAGTGATCAAGGGCTCTTGTGTACAAGATGAATGGTTTTCCCAGTGGTAGGAGCAGGTAAACACTGGAGGGTTTTGTCAGGTATGACTTGATGTCTTGGAAAGCAGCTTCACAGTCAGCATCCCAGACAAAGTTTACACCTTTTTTCATCAACCGGGAGAATGGACGGCATTTCCCCGAAAGATTGGAGATGAACCGTCTGATGTAGGCCAATCTCCCTTGAAGCCCTTTGAGTTCTCTCAAGGTTCTTGGAGAGGGCATTTCTAGAATGGCTTTGACTTTTATGGGGTCAAGCTCTATTCCAGCTTTCCGAACTAAGAATTCGAGGAACTTACCCGACGAGAGCCGAAGAAGCATTTCAATGGATTCATTCGCAGTTTGTGTTTGCGAAGCCGGAGGAAGACTTCTCGAAGGTTTTCGAGATGATTCTTTTCTTTTGCTTTTGACGGCGAGGTCATCAACGTAACATTCAACCGTCTTGTGCTGCATATCTTGGAATATTTTCATCATAGCCCTCTGATATGTGGCACCAGCATTCTTCAGACCAAATGGCATGACAGTGTAACAATACACGCCAAATGGGGTTCGAAAGGATGTATGTTTTTCATCCTCAGGATGCATTTTATCTGATTGTAGCCAGAGAAACCATCCATGAATGTCATTCGCTCGAATCCACAGGTATTATCAATCATTACCTCTGGTATGGGGAGCGGAAATTCATCTTTTGGGCATGCGCCATTCAGGTCTCTATAATCAATACAGACCCTGATCTGCCCATTTTTCTTTGTCACGGGGACAATGTTGGCCAACCATTCAGGATGTTGTTCCTCACGGATGAAGCCGACGCTTTGAGTTTTTGAACTTCTTGTTCAATTTTATCCATCACATCTGGACGGAATCTTCTTTGGCCTTGCTTGACAGGCTTGATGTCTTCTTGAAGATTGAGTTTGTGAACTGCTATTTTGGGGTCTAAGCCTGGCATTTCGATAAGACCATGCAAAGCAATCAACGAACTCATGAAGAAAAGCGATATACTCGGGTAACTCATCATCCTTTATATTCTTGCTTATGAATACAGGACGTGGGTTATCTGGTGTTCCCAAGTCTATCTTTTGAACAGGATCTTCTGTTGGAAGGTTCGAAGGTGGTTCCTCCACAATATTTTCGGAGGCTTCCAGCTCAACGAAACCTTCTGGGGTTTCAAGGGAATTTCCAGACCAAGGTTTGTTCCTTTCCACGGGTCTTCGATCGGTAATTTTCCCAAGGCTGCTATGAGATGATCCCAATCGCCTGTTGAAAACCGAGTCGAAGTAGGCTACTTCT